>WAAD01009685.1:164273-236990 GCA_013389945.1 Fregata magnificens | reverse complement strand
GCCACATGCTGGGATGTCTGTACGCAAAGGGGGGTGGTTTGTGCTTGTGCACATGTGCATTCACGTCCAGGTTGGCGGCTGGCTGTCTGGTGGGAACGATCCAAATCCTGCCTTGGATCTCCAGAGCAGATGCTAGACTCTTAACCTCTTCTTTGGTACAGAGCAAGTTAAGATGTTTAAGTTTGCATTTTATAGCATCCCTACGTAATGAGAGAGAACAAATGATCTAGGATAGAATAGAAAGAGAAGAAATTTTATTTTTTGAGGAAGGAGGAGGCACGGCTTCCCTTTGCCNCGCTCCCTCCTAGGAAATTCTAGCTCATTTATCTTGCTCTGCGCCATGAGCCATTCCCTCTGCAATCAAGAACTTCAGAAGGATATTAAATTAAAGCTGCGTGTGTTTCTGACAAGGATAGCAGAGGCAGGAGAGGGCCTGGCAGCCATGGGGATGCAAAGGCTCTGGGTATCACAGGACCAGCCGTGAAAGGCTCTAGTATCTAGACTTTTTTGGCTTTCATCTTGGGGTGGGAGCAGGCAGCAGGCCGCTATATTAATTCTGTAGCAGGCGTACGTATGTGTTGGGTTCAGAGTCATATTCCACCCCACCCCCCGTGCAATTTATAGCCTTGGAAATCCTGTCTGTTTTTTCTTCTTTCTGACCAACGGGTTTGCAACATGTAGGGGCTGGGCAGACCTGGTAAACCTTTCTCCTACAGGGTGTACTTTGGCTAACCCACCCAATAAAATCCAACCCAGTCCATGTGGATTGTAGGCAGACCTGTAAGGAATGCAGAGATAGCGAGTTTCAGTGCAGCCAGTCATGAGGAAAATTTCTCCAGCTATGTGTGGCCTGGAGAAGTGCCAGGCCAGCCAGAGGCCTGGCTGAAAAAGCACGTATGGAAGGGTGGAGGTTGCTTACGGGGAGGTGCTGCACATAGGAGGGGCAAACTGAAAATGAATTAGATACGTACTAAATCCAGAGGTACTTGCCACTGCCAGACAGGTGTTCTAGCTAATGGAGCTGGGCTAGGCCAGGAAGTGTTAAATCGTTTGGGAAGAGGGTGTTATCTAGCAGTTTAAGCAGAGGACTGGTGTTAGGACCAGTGTTCCTTCCCAGTTATGGGAGGGAGAGAGAAGTTACTTGCTAGCTCAGGGGACAGAGACTGAAGGCCAGGAGTTAATGGTTGGGTAAGACCTCTACTTTTCGTCTTGATTCAGTTCTCCAAGTAGCCCTATGAATAGTTGCATTGGCGTGAGAGGGAAATCCTGGCGAGGTGAGGCGGGGGAAGGGAACACATAGGGGCACAACCTGCCTTTGACGTTAAGAGAAATATCTGTGGGACCTTGGGTTAAGTTTGCAGGAGTCGCTCTGTGTCTTGGTTTCCCTTGCTGCATGGTGACAGTGGTTCTCATTTTGAAAGCAGGTTGTTCTTAATGTTTGGGAAGGCCTTTGAACACCTCAGTTCAAAGAGTAGTATAGCGTGGCATGTTGCGTGGAGCAAGGATATTTGCACCCACTTGTAAAGGTCTAGTTATTTGCCTATAAGCAAGACCAGCCTGTGGCTGTGTTGGTGGGAATGAAACAAGGAAGCTGCCTTTTTCTCTGTGCAACTTACTCTGTAGTCTCGTTTCTGTCCAAGAGTTTGCAGACTGAAACAAGGCTTATAGAACGTTACCAGCCCTGGTTTTGTTTTCCCACACTGCTCCTGCCTCAGACTGTATGTACAGGACCTGCTCTAAATGCCTGGGCAGAGTAGTTCTCCAAGGAGCTTTGAGACAAGCCATGTGGAACATCACCATGGTGGGCCTGGCTGGGCACGTCCCGTGCTTCCTTCTTCCGCCATGCCAAGGCACGGCAGGCCAGACTGCCTGTTTTTTCTGCAGCCATCTGTTCCCACAAGGGGTGTGTGTGAAGGCCCTGTGTGGCATACCTCCTTGGCCAGGTTCTCAGGTGTGATAATCCTCAGTTAGCAGAGCTGGGGAGTCCTGCTGGGAAATGGGAAGCTACAGCTATGCCCCATAGTCATGACTTGGTAAGTCTGCTTGACATTAGTTCACACGATTGTTATTTCTCCCCAGAAGTCCGCAGCCACCTGGGTGTCACTAAGGGTCAGCATGTATCACTCTGCTCCCGCTCAGAAATGGCCTGGTTGGAGCTGTCACGTGCAAACTGTTTCTTGCTGTTTTGCAACACGGTTGTCTTTAGGTATGCCAGGAGAAGCCGTGGCCATGTACTGTAAAGCAGTAAAGCGCTGCATGGGTTAATTTCTCCCTTCCATTCTCCCTGTTGCTGTTAGCCTTGGGTTTTGTACTTGGCTGCCATGGTCTTTGTCAACAGGGTAAATCAAAGCAGCCTCTGTGCACCTTTATTATGAAGGTGTAGAAATTTTAAAAGGTTCAGGTAGGCACTGACAGAGGAGAAGTTGATGGAGGAAGCTGGCTCACGTATGTCAGCAAACTGTAGGTAGATTTACGGCATCTCCTCTCCCAGGTGCAGAAGTAATAACGCATGATGCAGGGGGATGTGAACTGTTTGGCGTGGTGTTAAAATTCCATTTCAGCTTCCTATCGGGAGATCTGTGGGGATCAGGTCAGCTCTCAAGTGCAGCAGCTTTGTGGGCAAGAATAATTAGCTGCTCCAGACTTCAGCCACTACATCTGGCAAAGCAAGGGGGGAAAACCCATACTGGTGACCTAGTTTTATTTATCAGGGCAGTGCTGCTGTTTTTGCAATGACAGGAATGCAGAGACCTGTGCCTGCTAGTGGGAACTGTATATACAGTTTTCCAGTTTCTAGGTGTGAAGAGGTGGGTGATGACCCTAAGCTAGGGAACACTTGGGAAGGTAGGTATGTTCAGACACTTGTCAACTAGTTAGCATCCATCCTTGTTGGTGAGAAACAGGCTGGTAGGTTTAACGATACTAAGCACAAGGGAGACGGCAGGTGGGTACTGGCTCTGAAGGGGATGGTAGGCACATGTGTGCACACAGACACACTGAATATGGATTTTCTTGGACCAGGTTCCAAGGTCCTTTTAGCGGAGTAATGGTCGTTTCACCTCTTTGCTCCAGCTTCCTCGTCTGTCGAAAGAGTTAGTAGAACTGATATGTCTTGCCAGAAGTAGACTCAAGGTGCAGGCCTGAGAATCCATTTGGTTTCATCGTTTTGGTTTCCTAGATCCTTCTCTAGATTGATTCAGACATGTATTATAGAACGCCAGGGCCTGGTGGTTTGTTTGAAAAGATTGTTGAGTTCAGTGTTATAAAAAGGCTTGGAAGAGGAAAGGGTACAACTAAAAGGTGTCATTGTAACTACTCCAGCCTGGAGTACTTCCCATCTCCAGACTGCTCTGTCTCCTGCAAAAATGGCAGGTGGCTGTGCCCTGCAGAGTTGCAGTTGCTTGGATCCTACTCCTGTCTCCAAAATTTGTTGGCAATGTACTTGGTTTTGCTGGGGTCATTCAGCCTGGCATGTTCTTACCCAGGGTGCTCATCTCCTGGTAGATGCTGCAGAACTCCTGATTGTACTCTTGAACTGAGCAGACTGCTTCTCACAGAGCAGCGTGAAGCCTAGGGAACACTTGCATTCACCCCCCCCTTTATACCCTGCAAATGGAAGGCATTGCACAGGTGCTCAGACTAGGCTGGACGAGCTGCTTAACAGTGTAATCAGTGTGGTGAAGCTTGTTGGCTAAATATGATGCATCAGTTCTGTGTTACGAGTTGTAGGTGCTTGTTCACGTGCGTACAGTATATGGCATGGCGTCTGTGTGGGAGAACCTGCCTCTCTGTCATAGGAGAGGGAGAAGGCAGATTATAGTCAGAGAAAGGGCAAGTGTTGAGGCAGATACTTTGGCAATGGCATTCAGCTGTCTCTGGTACTGTCTATAAGAAGCATTAGGGACACAATTTGTCTTCCAGGACCATAGACAATTATGGGGTGAAGGCAGGAGGAATGCCAAGAAGCAAGAAATACTGCCTGTGTGAGATGCCATCAGCATCCTGATCTGCTGGGGTCCTGAGAAACTGAGCCCTTTGGCTAGAGTGTTCTGGGAGTGGGAGCCGCAGAGTCTCAAAGATGCAATCATAGCCCTTCCGTTGCAGTAAGCTGACAAACATTGTGCATCAGCCAGAGGCCTTTCTCTGTGCAAAGATGTGCCTGAAATACCCAGCAAGGATTTTTGGATTGGGTTCTTTCCATCTGCTGTTGCTCCCTCTTTTTTCTTTCACCACCTATTTCCTCCCCCCTGCGTCACGGAGGCTTTCCTTTTCACTCCTATGCTCCTTGGGCACATTCTCCTGTCCTCTCTGGACACATTCTCTCTCCTACTTTTATCTACCGCAGCCTCGCATCCCCCTCTCTGCTCTAAATGCTGTATCGTTCTTTCTCTGATTTTTGCACTGGGAGGATTCCTCACCAGATCCCAGCTGGCGGGATGTTATGCAGAGCAAAGGGCAAAGAGCTTGACCTGATTTAACTAATTTGGTTTTAGCACCAGTTTGGATTTTGAGGGAGCGATTTCCCCTGGCAGCATAAACCAGACCCTCTGTGTGTCCAGGCCTCATTGCTGCCCTAGAAGGGCAGCGCCAGTATGTGTCTCTTTCTGCCTGGAAATCCCAAACACCATTTTTAGAAAGCCCTTTCATTTTATTTATTTTCCCTTCCTGGCACAGACAGTGTCTGCGGATGGCGAACCAGCAAGGAGCTGTGTGCTGCTTGCCTATTACCTCAGGTTTAAAGTGTCTCTTCCTATCAAATGCAAAGCAGAAGAAAGCAGAGCTTTCATGCATTCTTTTTTTTCCCCTCTTCCATCCGTTCTAAATTTATTTCCATGCCTTGCCGGTTTCAATCTGCATTTCCTGACTCTCTCACATCTCCAGTCACAGCCTGTGCTCCGAGCCTTCCTTCTGAGCTTTGGAGTGAGTCAGGGGGGAGCACTGCTCTGGGCTTGGGAGGATATGATGGGGTTAAAGTGAAAGGCTTGGTTTTAACAGTATAATGTGTAACCCCATAATGACTTTAAATATTGATTATTTGAAGGCCATTAGTGCTTATTGTTAAAGAAAAGTCGATACTTTTAAGCCTTGTGAACCATTTGTCTCCTGTTAAAGGACATATCAAATTTAGCAGCATGCAGTGCAAATCCCCTAATACTCTGCTCACAAGCCTCCGGCTGGCATGTTAGGGGGGAAAAAAAAAGGGGTGGGGGAAAGAATATGCAGTAACACAGTTGCTCTCTCAAGGTAAGGACAGGGCTTATCAGATGTAATTGCCAAGTGCTAAATTCACATTCTCAGAGTATGGAACTGTAATTCAGCCCTTACTATGAGAGGTGGAAGAAGAGGAGGAAGGAAATTAACGGGGGGTTGAAGGCTGATACGTACCTGAGAAAGGATGCAAGGATTTGTGTTTTGGTGCACGTCTGTCTAAAAGCACAGGAGCCGTTGTTAAGGTCTCTGGGGCTTTTTACTCTGGCATTGCCAGTTCATTTCCAAGCTTGCTTGGAAGTAATTGGCTGTATCCGTACCAGGCAGCCTGGGAGGGCTTCCCAGCTCTGTGCCAGGACACGACCTAGTTGTACTCCCTCCCTCCTGTGCCAGGTTTCCATGCCAAGGATCAGGCAGATGGGCTGGAAGGGAGCAGTGGCAGGCTCCAACAGGTTCCCTGCCTGGACGGTCAGGAGGCTGGGTTTGTGGGACAGCAGAAAGCATCTGTCCTTTGTGGTAATGCAGGCGGTGTGAATTACTGCTTCTCGGGTGCTCTGCAGCGTGAGCTGGGGAGTATCAGTCTACCTGCAGGGAGAAGAGTCCCTTGTTCCCTGAATATTTATGAGCATACCTGCTTTCTTTCTAAGTTATATACTGCTGGGGACTGATGCTGAGTGTTAGGGGGATGGCAGGAGAGGTGCAATGAGTCTTTGTTGTTTGGCTATACACAGCCTCCCTTCTCTGACTTCAGGCCACAGGCTCCATGGGTGTAACAGTCCCAACCTTTGGTTGGTCCTGTTTACCTGGCCTCACCCAGTAGCTTTGCCCTTGCGCCTGTTTGGTGGAGAGCTCCAGTGTTGCTGAGAGACCAACTCTGGGGTCTCCGTGTGGTCTGCTGTGTCAGGCAGGCATGATGACAGCACGTGTAAATGTGTCTCCCTGAATTTTCTAAACCTTTGGACTCATCCCCAGCGTGGGTTGTGCGTGTAACATAAGCAGCGACTGACCTTTCACATTCGAAGTCGCTCTTGATGCGTTTTGTACAGCCCCTCTTACAACTACCTCCCAGCCCCTTCCGAGCCACCGCTGGCTGCTGTGCTCAGCCACGTGCGTGATCAGGTCCCGCAGCAGTTGCTTCATCCTGCCATCCCCCTTTCCCTGGCCCGGGCACCACTCACTAGCCAGGCCAGTCCGAAGTATGAGTTGATCCCTGGCCCGAAAGGCAGGGAAGCTGCACAGCTCTGATGAGAGGACAGAGGGAATGAACTGCAGGGTCTCCAGTGGATGTGGATCCCTTAGGGATCAAAGTTAGGCCGTGTAGTGCAACATTAAAGCATAAAAATAGCCTCTGATTAACATTGGGATGCCACCAAAGGAAGAACCTTTTATTTTCCAGTGCCCAGTCCTTATTCCCATCAAACAGTACGCTTCCTGGGCACAGATTGTCTCTTCTTGGCCAAAATCAAGAAGCTCTCTTTGTTTTTAGCATTTCCTTCTGAGCTCTCTGTGTGCAGCCTGCACCTGGGGCTTCTCTGCATTGTTCTCTCTTGTACAGGATCCCCTTTTCTGCATTTATAAAAGGCAGGGAGGGCCTGGCCACGGAATGGTTAAAAGCGACTTGATTTCCTAAATTGCTTCTTATAAAACGAACAGCACGTCTGCCAGGCTCGTCTCCCCATGATTACAGCTAATTACGATCGAACGGACACCTCCTAGCCCCCGTCATGCCGCTTTAATTGTCCGTTACTCATCTGCAGGCTGTCCGGGGTGGCAAAGCACTTGGCAGCCCAGCGACCGAGGCCTCGGCTAATTGTGAGGCCTCGGGGATTAGGGCAGGTGATTACACACTTCATGGTGTAATTACATAAGCATCGCTTGGCTGCTGCCCCGGCTCTGAGCCGAAGGTCACGCGCTGCGTTACCTGAGATTAATTGGAGCTGCCACTGAAGTGCGAGGTGCTGGCGGAGCGGTTATACGATTAGCATTAACATTTCAACAGCGACGGATCGATCTGTGGCTCTCCTCCAGACACAGCGAGCTGTGCAATTAGTTTAGAGGAGAGCTAGGGGAGGAAGGAGGAGGAAAGGAGAGACGGAGACAGCCAGGGGAAGGGGAGAAGGGGAGTAGAGACAGACGGGAAGGGGAGAGGCAGAGACAGGCAGATGGGCAAGGGGCAGGGAGAAGGAGGAATTTCGGAGGGGAATCTCAACCCGTTCTGTGCTGTGGATCAGTGTGTGGCAGTGTTTTGTAGTGGCTGTTGCATAGAATGAGGATAAAACTATGCCAGGAAGATCTAGGGAAAGGACAGGAATCCTTTCCGTGTCCACCTCATCCCAAAGAGTCCTTGTCTGGATTTTCATGAGCCATGGTGGTAAACCATCCCCAGCTGTGTGGGATGGCTGGGATTCTCACATTATCCCACAGTTGAACATCATCCCCCCACTGAAAGGGGGAGCATGGTTGTGTGTATGGTCTGTTTGTTGCAAAGTCACATGCACCTTCTTGCTCCCTTTCTCTTGCCCTCCAGTCTCTCCTGAAGCAGATTTTATAGGGAGATATTGTAAAATGAAAATAAACGGCACAGCACTTGGCTTTGCCTCTAGATGCCCTGGTGAAGGTAATAATGTTGTAAGTGGCCATCAAAAGGAATTAAGAGACGTGCAGCCGGAAAGCAGAGATTTGCTTGCAGGCTCCCAGGGCAGATTTGACTAATGGAAGAGACCTTGGCTCTTATTCCCTTCCTGCTTCTCCCCCCCGCCCCCCTCGCAAGCAAGCAAGTGCTACCTGCCTTGCTTCCAGGCATTGTCCTCTTCCCCACCCCTCCAGCCTGCCTCTTCCAGCTTACTTGCCACCTTATATCTGCTCTACCCGTTCTGGCCAGCATCACTCACCCCTTCTCCGGTAGCTGTGGCTTTCTCTGCCTCACTTACAGCTTTTCTCTCCAGAATTAAAGATCACCCATTGTCGCAGCTATAGGACAGCGATTTTTTTTGCAAGGCACGCCAGTGATGCCTTCAAATCTTCCCAAACCTACTCTCCAGCTCCCAAAATATAGAATGCCTTTTCAGTTGTAAGGCAGTTGAGATAGAAACCTAAGCTTGCTAGGGGGACAGGCAGATGCAGCATCTTCAGCCTTGCCTTTGCTAGCCCTGGGCAGCTAAAAACCCTTTGAACAGCCCAGCTGAAAGGCCACCGAAGCAAACATATCAAGGTGGGAAGTATGTGGGACCTACGGAGTCCTGGCTGCTTTCTTCCCCTTCTGGTTCTGCTTCTTTTCTTTTTTTCTCTCCCTTTTAGAAGTTTTACATATGGGTGGATAGGCGTCTTTCTACCTCAGAACAGCCTCTGGTACAGAATGCAGGTCATCTGCAGAAGAGCAAGTCCTGAGCCAGGGTCCTCTGGGCACTGTGGATGGAGCCTCCAGGTTTTCAACACAAATTTATTTTCTGATTTCTACAGGGAGATATCCCACCCACCGCCTCTGCTGTCACCCCAGAATGCGCCCCATATTGCCCTGGGGCCCCACTTGAGACCTCCTTTCCTTGGGGTGCCTTCGGCTCTGTGCCAGACACCAGGTGAGTGCCTAAGAAATGCTTGCAGTCAGCCAGGGGAAGTGGGTAGAGCGAAGATGCAGGCTGTGACAAACTGTCTTTAGCCAAACAGCCCAGACACATTTTCTGTGTTTCCACGTTACTGTTGTGCTGACTTCAGCCCTGTTTTGCAGTGATAGGAGCAGGTTGCCTTGGCTGCTCTCTCTTTTAATCCCCACCAGCCTCCCTGGTCCCATGTTTCAGCAGCAGGCTACACTGCCTTGGGAGTGAGGGAATACATGGGCTGTAGAACAGAAAGGCAGCTCTCAGCTGCCCTTTTCTGCTCAGTTAGCCCTCTGGAGAGCTGGCCCTGAGTTAGCAAAGAGTCAATGCTGAGATTAATAACCCCATATTATTGTTCTCCCTGTCCCCAGGTTACGGGTTCCTACAGCCGGCACAAGCAGAGATGTTTGCACGGCAGCAAGAGATGCTACGAAAGCAAAACCTGGCAAGGTAAAGAGTGTGGAGGGCTAGCCTGCCTGGGCTTGGGTTGGATTTTTCCTTCCCTTTCCTAGCAGCAGGCAGGGTAATGTGGGGTGCTGTGCTGGATGAGCTGTGCACAGGCGACAGTGCAGTGTCCAAGCGAGACCAGTGGAAACGATGTGTGGGTGTGGAGGCGACACCTCTGCTCTGGTTCAGCATGGCTGGGGGTTAGCAAGTTACTCACAGAGAGCCCTCCCCCTGACGTTCCCTCTCTGCCTCTCCCAATGTAGGTTGGAGATGTCAGCCGAGATCATCCGCCAGAAGGAGCTGGAGAATCTCCACAGGCAAAGGCTACTGGCTGGTGACCCGCTGAGCCTGCATCCTGGCTTGCCCCCAGACCACCCGGCCCTGCGCAATGTGCATGACATCCCTGAGGGCCACCCGCTGCGGGAGGAGCTCTCCCGGAGGAACGCGATGCTGGTGCTGCGGCACAATAACACTCCCCTGCTCTCCCTCAACCCCAGCGTCCCCAGCAGTGCCACGCCGCCCAAGGAGCAGCCCCGGCGGGGCAGCCGGAAATCGGCACACCACCGCACTGAGCCGCAGGGGCTGAGCGAGGCCAAGGAGCTGGCGGAGCCCCGGGCGCGGGATGGGGTGCCAGACTGTAACGATGAGGAGATGAAGGACTCTGAGAGCGACGCGGATGTGAGTGACGAGAAGCCGGAGAGCCTGAAGGCTGAGAGCAGCAGCTCGGCCGCTGAGCTTAAGGAGTGCAAAGAGACGGGCAAAGTCTGTGAAGGGGCCAAGGAGCTGGGTGAAGCAGCTGCTGGCCAAAACGCCCCCTGCAGCTCCTCGAGCGCTGAGTCCCCCAGCCATTTGCTTGGCCCAGGCATCAACAAAAACGAGGTGAAATATCTCCCGCCAGCCTCCATCCCACCACCCCAGCCGCTGCCCTTCGGATTCCCTTACACGATGAGTCCCTACTTCCATGCAGGTGAGTGCGTGGGGGCCTGTCGCCGAGTTACTGGCTGGGGCAGTGACATGTTTTGCAGCATGCTAAAAGTGGGACTCTTCTCCCTTCCTGTTCTGCGCTGCGGTTGTAGTTCTTTTTTCTCTGCAGGGAACCAAGCGCCTTCTTTTAATTAGTATAAAGGACTCCATTTGCAATGAAGCAAATCAAGGGTCATGAAGAGGGCCAGCAGGGACAAAGTGAATCCCAAGCACATGAGAAGGGAGATCACAATATGATGGACTAAGGGGTCTTGCAATTGCTTGGGCCTTCTTTGGAAGCCATGTTTCAGGACAGACGCCAGTAAACTATAAGGGGCTTCAGGGAGAGGCAACAAAAATTATTGATGGCTGCAAGGTGCTGCCCTACAAAGTGAAGGGCCAGAAGTATTGTATCTGGAAGGGTGGCCTGGAAGGCTGCAAAGACTGTTGGGCTGCGCTCGTGTGATTTCCAAGCAGTGGGGATTGGAGGGGCCAGGTTGGAGAGAAACACCTAGATACAGCAGGACAAAGGAACGGAAGGAAAGCTTCCCAGGGTGACTTGGATCTGCCCTGCGTGGGCAGAGGCCACAGGCGGGTAGTGAGGCTGAGGCTGTCCTGCAGGGAGACGTGCAGATGGCACTGGGGATGTGCAGGGCTGGAGGGTGGCTGGCTGATTCCCACATGCTCGGTTCTCCCTCTGGGCATTGCCATGGTTCAAGTAGAGAGAAATGAAAGATTAAGGCTGCACCATTTTCCTCTCTGCTGAGTGTCATATCTGGGACGGATGTCAGTAGATGTCAGAGACAGACTCAAAGAGTTCCCCAGCAGTGACTTACACATCTTGGCTGCCCCATGCCCTTGGAGGTGTCAGAGTTACCACTGCTGTGCCCCTTTCCAGGGCAGAGGTAGATGGGCTCTTTCCCCTGCCTGTGGTGTATTTCTCAGTCTCACAGGCGCTGGCATAGCTGGATTGGTGCCTGTTGTATGGGACAGGCAGGCAGGGAAGTCGTCGCCAGCTCTCTGGTCCCCAGCAGCACAGTCCCTTGGGCTATGGAGATGGGCAGCAAAGGCAGGCACAGCTGGAGTCAGAAGGGAGCAGTGGGTACAGGTGGTACAAAGTGGGGTTTCAGACCCTGGTAGCTGGTCTGCCCAGGGGTCTCCTATGGGCAGAGCAGGGTGGCAGCCCTGTTAGCCTAGCCAAGAGCCAAAATCTGCCTCAGCTAATTACTTGGCTGAGCAATTAGCTGGAGGTAGGACCTCCTGCCACGTGGAGGAGGGAGAAAGGGGGGCATAGCATGTGGCTTGCTGAGGCTGCCTGTTTTCTGTGCAAAGAGCTGCCGCGGTTGTGAACGCGGCTGCCCATCGCTCATTAGAGCTGCCTTCCAACCAGGAAGGAGGAAGCGATTTTTCTATGACAGGCAGGTGGCCAACATGATAAATATTCCTGCTGCCTTGGGCTGCTGAGGCTTCCTCGCAGGAGCCTTTTTCTCCCAGCCATTAAAAAGGGAAACGCACGGCTCTGTGGTGCTCATCGCTTGTGTGAGGCTCTGCAGGGAGGCCTGGATTGTAGATGGGTTTCCTCCCTCCCCCAGCAATGTGCGAGTTACTGTAATAGGCCATTTATTATTATCACTTCGAATTTATATCACGATCGTGTCTTCAGGCCCGGCAAAGATCAGGGCTGCCGAGTTTCCAGGCACTTCTGATTTGTGGAGCCTGTTCCAGAGTTCTAGGTCTTTTTCTGAGAGCTCTTTTGCTTTCAGCTAGCTTCACATGTTGTCATGGCAGTTAATATTGCCTGTTTGTGGGGCAGCAGCACTGAGTTTAGGCCCTGTTGTGCTAGGCACTGTACCACTCCATAGCAAAAGCTCTCACCTGAAACGGAAGACAGGGTATCTTGTTCAATGCAGCACAGCAGGTCGATAGGGGAGCTGGGAGTTCAGCAACTGAAATATTGAGGGCTATATTGATCCAAATGCTAAGGGGATCGTGGGGTGTGCTGTGGTAATGTGTGTTAGTGAAAAATGTGTTACTTTGGCCCTTGGGGAGCACAAACCACCTGAAGACAGACAGACAGAACTGCACCCACCTCTCTCCCGGTGCCAAATAATTTCCGTTACCCTTTTTTGCACAAGGACTGCTCTTTTGGCCTGGATGGTTGCAGCGTTGTGCTGTACACTGGAGGCTGGTATTATAAAGTAACTGCCTAAACAAGGCAGGTAACATGGCAGGCCGAAAGGAAGAGCCAGAGGGAGGAGAGGAGAGGAGAGAAGTGGCTGGCTGAAAATGACCACTGAGTTTCAGGCAGTTCCTCTGGTCTTCCAGCAAGGGGAGGCTCCTCCTTCGGAGGCAGAGAGCTGTTTTCTGTCCCTACTGGGAAGAATATCGATGAGGCAGCCAGCGCTGGGTCGATTCCCTGAGCTGCCTTCTGGGGATCTGGCGGCTGCTCGATGACCTCATCTCGGCAAGGTTTCAGTAGCCTTGCTCCCCTCCTCCTCCGGCCGCCCTCCTTCAGCCCCGTCCTTTGGAAAAGGTGAAGGATGGAGTGTGCAGGAGGCTAAAATCCTCATATCGATCTGTAGTCTGGAGAGCAATTAACGCAAGCCTTCCAGTGCCGCTCCATGACCCGAGCCCTCTCTGGTGTGCGGGAAGGAGGGGGTGCACACACAGGGAGGAATGGGAGGGGGGTTAGAGAGTGGTAGCAAGACTGATTAAACCCATAGGTGGGCTGACTTTCAAGTGGGTTTGCTTTGTGCACTGGTCTCCCAGTTGGCACCTGGTCTCCTGTGATGCCAGGAGCAAAACCTCACGTGTCTCTGTGCAGCAGAGGCAGCCCCAGGGTTGCTCTCCCTGACCGTTCAGCCTTTGGCTTCTCTTCTGAAGCAGCTGGATATCGGGAGGAGGGAGCGAAATTATAAATGGACTGCGGCATGGGTGGTGAGGGCTTTTACGTGGACACCTGTCTACAAGACACTGGCCTGGGACGATGGATTCTTTTCAGTCCCTACACGCTGGGCCCCATCTGGTGAAATGCTCTGTAATCCATTACCAGTCTCTCGGACCATCATTTATCATAGAGCAAGACAGAGGAGGCCTGGCAGGGAATAGATGCTGCCCTTTATGCATCCTCGCAGTCCAGCAGGATCCAGTGACATGTCATTATTATAATAGAAGGTGCGTCCCTTCTAGCCACTTGGCACCTATTTGTTATCATTCTCCAAACTGCCAGAGCAGTGGTGAGTGGGTGCGGCCATGTACAGAGATGGAGCAGACGGTGCAGTGTCTTCCTGAGGAGGGACGGGAGGAAGGACAGGAGCCCTTCTGCTCTAGGGGCTTTAAAATTAGAAAGGGCCAGTGACTGGATGCAGTGTGCTGAGGGCTGGTCCTGTACTAGTTGCAAATTAGATACACACTGAGGCCAGAGGGACCACTGTAATCAGCTGTTGTGTCCTCCTACAGAAGTCCTTCCTGGGTTATTCCTGCATCTGGTGACTTCAGACCGGTGACTGAGCTGAGGTGGGAGCAAAAGGGCAGCGGGGGATGCCTGAAGAGCTGGCTCCACAACTCTGACTTCAGGGTGCTGAGTACACAGAATGGTGTCAGTCTTTGGAGCTACTAGGGCTGAGCTCTTCTGCAGTCACTGGGCTTTTCTGCAGGGAACAGGGGTGTTTTGCCACTAACTTCAGTGGAAATAGGTTTCCACCCTCTAGCTTTTAAGTTCTGTGGCACAGAAATTGCTAATAGGCCAGAACCCAAAGTATTGGTATTTACCTTCCCCCTCCCAACAATATTTCCACCAGTCAGTCCCTGTTTCCCTGGTATAAATGGGAAGGGAAAACAAACTCTGAGAGATAAATATTTTGGCCATATTATATTTCTCTGTGTGTGGGTACGTGGAAAATATTTCTTGTTCCCATACAGCAGGCCTGTCTTGCCCTCACTCTTGGACACAGCAGGCTTACTGTGTGTGCATCTGTGTGCATCGTGACCCCTCCCTTCCTTTCTTCTGGGGGCACGAAGAGACAAAGGAAAGAAAACCACGGAGGAGAAAGGCTTCTGTAGGAGAAGCAGTTGCAAGCCCAGCTCTGCTGGCGATGTCAGTAACGCTGCAAATGATCCCGCATTCGGTGCGCTTCCAGGATTGCAAGCATATGCGCAGGAGGGGGACCGTAGGGAAGCCTTACACCTTTCCCCTCATCCCTGCCAGTTGTGAATGCAGCATCTGGGCTAAATCTCTGCCCACACCGGTGGGGACCTGGCGAGCACGTGTGACTGGCAGGGACTGACCAGCCTCTCTCCATGCAGGCTGAGGTTAAACCCTGAGGATGGGTCTGGCTGGCTGGTGACTGGAGAATTCATTCCCAAGCACTGTGTTGCTGCAATTCAATCCTTGGCTTGCTCTTGGAATAAGGAAGCACCTAATTTTAAAGCAGTTGGCTGTTACAGTCGGATCCCCTCAGAGACGCTTGCTCTGGCTGCAGATGGAGGTGTCTCGCCCGAGCATTGACTGTGCCTGGAATAATTGAGTTCAATTTCACTTCCTCTATTTACCAAGCTGCAGCCACTCTTCCAAAAAGGAGAAAGATAATTACCCCCCACCCCGAGAAAGAAAAACCCTCCCCCAAAACAGCAAAAAAAGGAAAAGAAGCCCTCAGCCATTTGGATGTTTTGTGAGTTTTAACATAAGCAGCTGCGAGTTTGTCTCCTGGAAAATGGAATGTAATAGGAATGAGAACGAGGGCTCACGTCCATCTGTCTGTCTGTCTGGTAGCTGGGGGTGGCGAGGCGAAGGAAAGTGCTCGCTGGCTCTTTGGCAACAGCCTCTGCCTCCACCTCCCGTGCTGACAGGCGTCTAGCTCACAGGAAAGCCGGTCGTTTTCTCTGCAGCTGTTATCAGACACACAAAAGTATTTGAAGCTTTTGCTAGCTGGAAGAAGAAGGGGTGTGAAGAGAGTGAGGAGCTGCCTGGCTTCCAGCGGGGCACAGGGTTGCGAGGCGGGGGGCAACAAGCTCTCCACACTCGGTGCATCACGGCCAGGCAGAGCTGTCTCAGGGAGCAGCAAGCAGAGCATCTCGCAAGCCTGGTACTTATGCTGGAGGGGAGAGGGCCCTGTGCCTGCAAGAAGGAAAGATTGGGGTAGAGACTAAGGATGTGAAGAGGGTGTGAAAGGTCTGGTTGTTGCCCACAGCGAGCGCCCTGAGGGTCCCGGGCTGGTAGGAAGTGTTGGCAAGGAGGCCTGCAAAGATGTGCCCGAGTCCCTGAGGCATGGGGAGCGAGAAGGATAGCCCCGTCCCTACTCCAGAGGGACAGGTAGAGCTGGCAGAGGCAGCAGGCCTTGGAGGGCTCCTGTCTCTCCCCACGGCTCCAGCCAAGATGTTCTGGCACTGGAGTTGGCACTTGCCTGTTTGCACTGGCCAGCGTGCGTAAGGAGAGACGCAGACTCATCCCCGTTTGCTAGGGGCGTTTGTGAGCAGTGGCTGGCCCTCTCTCCACAGGAGGCTTGATAGTCCTTGTATAATTGCTGTACTAGGAGATGCACATCGACTACCCAGTGCTGTGCAGGGGGGCGTGGGCTGCAGACGGGGCATTGCCGTCTCCCTCCCCGAGAGGAGGCGGCTGCGGCAGGAGGGGAAATGGTGATGCACCTACAGGAACAGTGCGGAGGGTGAGGCTGGGAAGGGAAGCAGGAAGTTGGGAGTGGAAATGTAGTGGAAATGATTACATAGCGTCTGAGTGCTTCTTGTGCAGACTGCTGTTGTTTTAAAAGCATCTTATTGGCATGATAACTTCCTCTGTAAATCCTGTCCTTTTCCCGTTACCTTGGACTGTGCTGGTGGCTTTGCCAACTAGCTGGTGGAGACTCGGCATATGGTTTTGCCGTTTGCTCTTTCTGCGCCTCTTTCTGTGCCTCTTGCCTCTGACCTGGTGCGTTCCCCCAGGGGATCAGCCAATCCTCGTTCTCTGGGCTTGTGCTCCTCACCATGATTTTGTTGCATCGCACTTTATCTTGTCATTACTTGCGGAAGTGCTATCCAACCTGCTGTGGGCAGGAGCAGAGGAGTCACAGCAAGGGTTTATGTCCATGGTGCTGATCAAATGCCTCAGGGAAAAACCTTAAGCCTACAGAACATATAATTTTGTCTTGATAGACCCCTGGGAGAAATATTTTTTTCTGGTAATTTGTTGCTTCATGCCCTGAAGCGTAACAGTTTATACTGCTCATAAACTCTTTCTCTACTCGCTATAATCATGGATATTCACATCCCTATATATTCACGTCCTCTTGATCTCTTGGTCTAAATGACATCATGCAGCAGTGAGTTCCACAGGTTAATAATGCCTTTTTTTCCCCCAAGTGGTGTTTTCTGGAACTAGATTTCTTCATTACTTGTTTTTGTGTTTTTCCTTTTACACGCTATAGTAGACACAAGTTACCTGGCTGGCGTTTCTCTTGCCATTTCTTATTCTCTGTGCCTCTCCTCCAGCTCCTCTCTCGGCTCCAGTCTGGTTCTCTCCCTGTGTGCACGTCGTGTGCTGTCAGGCACTGGCGATGCAGGGCGGCGGGGGGGGTGCTCTCTTCCACCGTTTTGGAACCCATCACCTTTCTCTCTGCTGACAGGGCTGCGACGTGAACCGCTGTTGCGTTTCGGAGAATTGACATATTGGCTTGAACTGAGCTGTGCTATATTCAGAGTGTCGTGGGGGCTGGCAGGGGTCATCCCGTCACCCGTCAGATGCTGGGCCAGGAGAGATGCCCAGCTCCTGTGGTGGAGTGGAGGGCAGCGTATTCTGAGGCAGTGGCTGTGTTGGGGCAGACCGATCCAATGGATACTTGGGGCTGGGGTGGATTGAAAATGAAGACTTTGAAAGAGCAAGACGTTCTCCAGTGATTCACGCTCCAGCAAGGCAGTGGGCCACCAGGGAGAGGTGCTGGAGCCTGTTACCATTCGGAGCACGTAGCCAGGAGAAGGGTTGGGGGAAAGAAACCCACAGGGCAGTCAGAGTTTTCCGCTTTGCGGTGCGTGTGGAGAAATACTCCTTCAGGGTTTTTTCTTTTCTCTCCCCTCCCCCCATTTCTTCCCCGCAGCTGAAGAACATTAAACACATGAAATGCATTAGCTAGGATTTTTCCTTTCCCCTGCCCCCCTTTCTAAGCTGGGGACCTCCAGGAGGAAGAGGCCTACGAATTGACCCTGCCCAGTGCTTTAATTGACAGGTCATTAAAGATGAATGTGTGGCTAGAGAAAAATATTCAGATTGCAGGCTAGTTGTTGTCCGTGTGGGATTTTAATGATTTATGTTTCTTTCTCCTCCCCTCCTTCCTACCCCCCCAACTCCAAACAATCCAGGCACCATGGGAGGTCTGTTTCTGGATGGTGAGGAAAGCCCTGCGCTGGAAGACATCAGCAAATGGACGGTGGAGGATGTATGCAGCTTTGTGTCCAACTTGTCTGGCTGCACCGAGTACACTCAGGTAAATCTCTTAACAGCCTCAAGACCATCACAGGAGGAACGTCTTCCCTGCAAGCCCCTGTTCTCTCCCTCCCATCTGTGCCTATTTTACTTGCACTGTCCATCCTAGGAGAAGGTATCTCTTGGAGCCCTGCAGGGCCTGAAGCTTTTTGGGTTTTTTTCTAGTGGATTGCTAAATAGCTACTTGCTGCCAGTGAAGACCCCGAGATCGTGTGTGATGGGCCTTGCAGATGGATAGCAATAAGGAGAGAGTCCAGTGGGAGAGGATGGGAGTTAGGAGCAAGGTTAGGAGCGAGCATCCGAGTTGCAGGGTTGATCATGGTTAGTGGCTCTTAGTGTTACTTATCTCTCACTGTCTAGCTCATGCTTTTAGAAGCTGCTCTGTGCTCTTATCGCAGAGCTGAACACAGCGGTGGCTTTGTGTGGAGCAGCTGTACTGTGGGATGCGCTGTCAGGTAGTCCCTGGATCAGGGTGGGCAGTTCGCGGTACCAGCCAGCCTGGCAGAAGGTGCTGCGTTCTCTTGTTGCACCCAGAGTGTTGTGGGGGCAGAGCGGGGCTGCGAGAGACCCTGCGTGCACAAGCGTCAAAGTAACCTCCATGCTTACACTGTAGAGTGATGGTGACTGATTTTTAAGCTCATTATAGCAGAGTTGAAATTTCCATCAGTACTGGGGGCTTCGTAAAGCCTGCTCGGTGTGAGGTCGTGAGGTGCAATACAAAAACCAACCCTGTGTTTTTGGCTTCCACATCTGCTAGAGTCCATTATAAATGCCCCATTGAGAGAACGCACCAACTGCGAAGGCACAGATTCCTGAGCTGTCTGGGACAGCCTTGTAAAGAGGATATAGTGTGCTTAGAAGGGAGGGACTGAAAGTAGCAGAGATAGAGGGGCAAATGGCCAAAGTTCAGGACAATCCAGCCTTTCAGCAGAGAGACATCCTAGGCTGAGGACAGGTCTTGAAAGGGAGGAAGGAGAGCAGGAGTTGAGCTTTCTGGACATGCCACTTCAAGAGAGGAGCTTCCCTGACTGACAGCTAAGGAATGCCAAGCTGTGCTTTGACATCCAGGCTGGCTGAAATCTGATGTGTCCTGTCCCAGAACTTAGGCCAGCCCCCGGCCATTTTGAGACAGGTAAAGCTCAGCACCCTGCTTCTGCTGGGACCGCCTGTTAGGAGAGCAGTGTGCATACCTGGCTCTAGGGAAGTGATTCCCTTTAGGTTATGCTGATTTGGTAGTGTGCCATGGGGAAAGGTGCATGCTTTTGCATCCCTCCAGAGGGGATGGGGAAGCGGAAACCTGGAATTGCCCCACACCTCCCCCTTTTTGCTCAGGTGGCGGGATAATGGGCTTTCAGTCTGAAGTCTGTCCTTCCTTGCCCCCTAAATGTGATGTTAATCCCATTGCAACATGCTTTGTTCAAACCACCTGTAAAACCAGTGCTGCTTTGGAGCAAACAGCTGTGCATGCATGCATGTGAGGGGCGGTATTTAGGAAAGTGAATGCTTGTTACGGAGATGGGGTACCTGCAACGTTCCCCAAGAGGAACGACAGAGATTTGGGTTGTGCTTGGGAGTGGATCAGGGTGACTGGGTGTGTGGAAGAGAGAAGGGTCAGTTTCTGATTACGGAGAGAGGGAAGGAAAGGACACTGGTTAAAAGAAGATGGTGGATGGATGGGTGTTTATGGGAGTGAGAAGCAGCAGGTCTGCACGTGTAGAGGGGAGTTCAGGAACTGGGTTTAGTGAGGGTGATAAGGGGACGGGTGATGGGTTCAGGAGTGTAATGTGTGGGCTGCAATATGTGTTGAAGAGAGCTCAAGCAAAAGGCTCTAAACCCAAACTACACAGCTACTCGCATTCTCTGTTACCCTCCACCCCAAACAGTGTGCTCTTGCACTGGTAGTATTGCAGTTTGTCTGCCTTCCTGCACTGGGGAATGAAGATCAGTTGCCTGGAAGCTTCTGAATTAGGCCAGTAGGAAATGTGCAGAAATCTTTACACAACCACCATGCAGAAGGATCATCCATTTACACCTTCCATGCCAGCTCCTGGTATACCAGTGGGGAAGAAATCAATAGCTTGCTGAGACAAAGGTTCAGCAGTCTTCTCAGTGCATTGCAAACAAAATGTTTTACGATAATGGGAGCTGCTGTAAACAGCCTCCTGTTGTGGCTTTGCTATGTTGCATTATGTAGGGGGTGCATGGCTTAAGGGATGATGCGTTTTTATGCACTATGGTTATATGCTTAACAGGTTTTTTACTATGTGAAAATGCCAGTGTTAAGGGTGACCCAGCTTTGTGGCTCTAAACTGCAGAGCTGTCTGTGTTCTCTTCTCCAAAACCACAGCTGCCGGGGAGGTCTGGCACTGGTCTCCAGGCTTCTCCTGCCAGGAAAACCCAGCAAGAGTTTGGTGGTATGCTGTGCCTTTAGAAACATGTTTCAGACAAACAAGAAAACTTCAGCAAAAACAAAAGTTGCCATGCCCGATTTCAGCCCTTGACAATATCCAGCTTTGTCCCTGCAGTGGATCAAGACCTGTGGGACACCCAAGGGGAATGCTTTTCTCAAGTGAAGGCTTTTTGTGGAGGGTTTTAGTGCCGAGTGAAGGGCGGCTTTTGGCTCCCAGCCACATTGGCTTCAGAGGAAGGAAAAGAAATTGGTATAGTAAGTTTTGCTAGGTCAAAGAGCAGAAACACATGCTGCAGTCATGAGCAGCTTTGCTGGTGGAGTCCAGCAATAAAAAACACTTGCAGCAGCTCAGCTGCCTTGGCTCTAACCGCCACTGCCACTCTCCAAAGGGACGGCCCTGGGCTATGCTCTGCTGCTGAAAAAGAAGCCATTAGAGTAAATTGAACCCCCTCTCCCTTGCCATAGCATTTAGTAATAATAACGCTCTGCATAAGCCATTGCATGGAGGGACAGCAGGATCAGGCCCCACAGACGGTTCATTTGGGCGAGCATCCAATACGAGCTGGGGTGTGAAAAAAATGCTACGGAGTGGAGGTGTGGTTTAGTAAGAAAAACCAGGCATCTGACCAACATCTCCCAGAACCAAAGGGAACCTGCTGGCTAAATTACCAGATGAGGGCAGTTTACTCTTGAAGTATTGAGCCTGTATGTCCAGAATAAACACCCAGGGGAGACTGGTCTAAGTGTAGCCCTGCTCTATATATGAAGAATGGAGCAATAAGACCACATATCCAGACCTTAACCTTTATAACACAGTACATATTAGGTGGAAAACTCTTGCATGACCCTGTCATTTGAAATAGATAGAGGCAAAACAAAGTATTTTTTTCCTGTCCTTAAGAACGTGTTAAAATGGTATAGTTTTGCATGGCTGGGTGTATTAGAATGTGTTCATATGAAACTGCCATTTTATAAGACTATACTAGCCCTGCTCTCATTTCTGTGATTATATATATGTACATCACCAGGTTCTGCTTCGCTCAACTAACAGGGAGAGGGGTAAGAGACTTGCTGTATTGTTAATGGAAACTGTCTGAAAGGCCAGTGCAGTTAACTCAGTAGGATCATGCCATGTTTAGTGGTACCGCTTGGCTACCTCAGTCAGTACAGTGGCACTGCAATATTTATTAGTCCATGTTGCTAGAAGTGTTGGGGAAAAAGAAAGGGCTAAAACAGTGCTAAAGAGTGCTAAACCAGACCAGTGAGGAGGGCTCATCCTCCCTGATCATAATTGGTGTTCTGGGTATCAGGAGTCACTGCCAAACAGCATGACGGACTGCATTCTCCAGGCTGCTCGCATGTTCTAGGAATGGT
Organism: Fregata magnificens; assembly: GCA_013389945.1. NCBI lineage: Eukaryota > Metazoa > Chordata > Aves > Suliformes > Fregatidae > Fregata > Fregata magnificens. Next base: position 215,521 of record WAAD01009685.1, on the reverse strand, counting down.
TGTAATAGATGACAGGCAAAGGAAGAGTTAAAAAAAAAGAAAAAAGTGCAAAGCTGAGTGTTGCACATGAATCCATCTAACCTGCAGAATGTGCTCCACAGATCTGTTTATGTATTTTGCCTGGAGCCTGTTTTGGAAATTAGCAGCTTTGAGAAGGAAATGCATGAACAAGCAAGTTCCTCCTTTTCAATTGCATGTGCCTCACTGAAGACTGCAAATACTTTTGAAGTCTACTGGGTCAACTTTTTCCAAATATCCACACAAGTGTGAGTGACCTAGGATTTGCCAAAATTTAGATTCTTATCTTTTCTCCTATGTCTTCTGCCCTTTTTGGAATTGGGACAGGGCCCCTGGGCATGTCACTCTTCTTTCTCAAATCTGCTGTTGGCTGAGCTTACTCATAATGTTGCACTTAGGTCAGCTGTTTTGGTTGCTAAACCTGGGGATGTTCCCCAGAGAAAAAAACTTCATGCCCCATCCCAACATTAAAAAAAACAAACCAAAAAANCTTTATATAAACTGGCTCAACCTGCCCTAATTCACATTCCCACATGTGACTCCTTTTACATGTTGGCTCCTAGCTGTGGACACAGGGTTGTATATACCTCTCATGTCTTAATATGGGCCTACTTCATTACTGAGGCTCTTAGAGTCTACCTTTTCTATGGTGCCTTTCTGTGCAATGGCAAGATGAGCACATCAGATATGTCACTGGCATTTCTAAGCCTGGTGGATCTGTGTTCTGGTTTCTTCCAGGTATTCCGAGAGCAGGCTATTGATGGTGAGACCCTGCCCCTCCTGACAGAAGAGCACTTACTGAACAATATGGGGCTGAAACTTGGACCTGCACTGAAGATAAGGTCACAGGTAGGAAAGTTTCCTATGTAGTAGCAAGTGGCACGCTTTAAAGTTGTCCCTAGCTGGAACAGGGCTGCCAAGAGACCTGGTTTATTGAATACTATTTATCAAGCAGTAATTGTTTATTTATTTATTTGTAAATCTGGTTTCAAGAAAGCTTGATCAGTCCTCCAAAATGTTCCACATCCTCAGCTGGAGCCAGTTGCATAACTCTTTCAGGAAGAAAACATGGACAGTATTCAGTGCCCAGGGGCAGAAGCAAATAGTTCAGGACAAGGGGTGGGAGCGAGTAACAGGGATGCAGTGGGAAACTCCTAAAATGGACCAGCTCCTGCTAGAAAAGACAAGTTAGTTAGGCTGTTCCCACAAATACCAGCCAGGAAAGAAAAGCTGTAAACAGGTGAGGCAAGGTAGATGGTTTCAAAGCAGGTGAGCCTGAAAAATAGTCATCCTGAAGTACCTAAAGAACTGGGTAAAGCAATCATCTCATGAACCAGTTGAGTCTTTTTCCTAGACTGGATCTAAGTCCTTTTGCTGCTCATTTTCCTTGTAACTAGATGCTCTTGGCAGTTCTCCCTTTTAGTGAGGCTTGAAGCACAAACACATTTAGCATGTCTCAGCATCATCTGTTGATTACTTTCCCTCCCCAGTGAGTAATGGACCAGCTCTTTCCCTTTGCTGCTGTGCTAGTAATAAGACTTTTGTAACATTTTTATCTCTTGCTAGTCGTAGCTTACAGGTCTTGCTGATGGGCTTTGCCGCCGTACCCACCCCCACCCCCCAAGCTTGTGCTATTCATTTGTATTTTGATACACTGGAAGTAGAAATCTTACTCGCCTCTGTTGATTTAGTCAAGTTCTCTCTCCTTTAGGGGGCTGTATTTCCTCCTGAACAACAGACTAGTTTGCTGTTGTGCCCTTATAGTGATGTTTCTTCTTCTCCCTCTATGACTTGGCTCCCAAGTCTCTGTCTTTCCTAAAATTGCTTTGCTGTTCTCCTGCCTTCCCTAGCTGGCAGTCATGGTGACGCCCATTGCAGTTGCCTCCACGTCCCCCTGGTTGGACTCAAATCTAATCTAGAAGAACATCTCTGCTAGCTTCTTTTTTTGCCATTTAATGATCAGAAAATGGCTTCTGACACATGTCAAGAACAGGCTGTGCTATTTTGTTCCCTAGGGGATTATGTCATGCAAATAGTTATGATAGTAATGTGCATGTGCACATACATGGGTTGCACAGATAGTAACTATTCTGGCATAGTTTCCCTAACCCATAAGCTATACATTTGTTACATTATGTTAAAACAATAAGAGCAACTTTACTACTTTCCCTACAGCCCTCACTGTTTATGAGGGGTCTAATAAAAAGGTTCTGTGGGCAATTGTTCCCTGTGGGTCAATTCAGTAGGAAATAAAACTCTTATGTTTCTTAAAAACAGAGAACGCTAAATAGCTCACAGACATTCTTAGATCAGATTTGGTGGGGGGAATATGAGATATGGGCTGAAACTAGAAAAACCCTGCTTCGATTTAATCAATAGTGTTTAAAGTTCTATAATAAGGCATGGTTGGGGCGGGGGGGGGTAAGTGGGGAGCAAAGTCCTGATGTTGCTAACTGAATAATGCTGCAGTTGTCTGGTTTGAACACAAGCCTGTGTTTTTGTTTAAGCTTAAATGTGAAACAGCTGTGTAGGTGCTGGAAAGTTGTGGGGCCTTTGGCCCTTGCTGGGAGGCGAGAACTGCTTCAGGAGAGTTTGCTTCGGTACTGCAGAAGAAGGGAGAGGCTGCAGGCTTATAGTTTCCTGTGCAGTTAACAGCAGCTACCCTGTAGCCAGATTTTTTTTTTTTTTCCCCTCCCTCATGCCGTTGTCCCAGCCTCCCCTTGGCCCCCTAAAGAGCAATTCCTGCTCTTCAGAAGTGGACACTGTGTACTGTCCTGCTGTACAGTACCCCAGGCCAGGTTAGCAAAAGGAGAGCAGAAGAGTTCCATTAAATTGTCGATCCAGTGGTGCCTGTTAATGACATAACAGAAGTGGCAGGAACCAGTCAGCCCCCCTTCAACCTGAAGGCACCTACAGACAGGCACGTTCCCAAAGCCTCATGTAGCAGAGATGACCTGGGAACTGCTGCTTACCACCACTGTGTTTCACTCATGAAGGGGATGAGCTTGAGGCCATGAAAGATGAAGAACACTAGCATAGTTGTCCATGCGGCCTTATCTAGCCAGGTAAATAAGCTGCAAGTTTCCATAGTTCCCTGATGAGACAGTGAGACCTGATTATTTCAGATCAGAGGCTGGACTTGGTTCAGTTTTGGGTTGCACGCTTCCTTTCAGCCCGCACCTCAGCAAGGCCTTCAGTCTCATTCTGGCCAAAGAACACGGACACACGCAAAACACATCACAGGAAAAGAGCCTGCACTACATGTCCCAGCACATCTTTAGTCTGACGTGATCTGGGGTAGACCTTGCAGCTCCAGCTGTACTTCAGTGCCATGCACCAAAGTGCACAGTATAACAGAGCTAGGGAGCACTACTGCAGGACAGAGTCTCGTTTAGAAAAAAGGAGAGAGGAGGAAACCTTCCCTAGTCTTCTCTGGTAGGTCATCAAGGGTGAGGTGTGGTGTGTTTTTTTGGTTTTTTTTTTGGTGGATTGGGAATGGTAGCTCTTCTATCTGCAGTTCACTTTGGAGTGCAGAACCTGGGCTTGCTGCATGACAATGCAGCTTCTATGGATTTCTGAAGACAGTTTGTGCACATTCTCGTCCCTTTTTGCTCCCCTGCCTTTATTTCCTCCTTTTTTTTTTTTTTTTTTTTTAATAGGTCGCCAAGAGAGTGGGCAGAGTTCTGTACATGGCAGGCTTCCCCATGGCTTTCCCACTGCAACCTCCTGGTTTACGGCCACCAGAGCGGGACCTGCCCCCGGCTGATCTCCGGCCATCCTCCACAGGCAGCGTGGCCTCCCCTTTCAGCACTGGCCTGCCCTCTGCCAGCCGCGTCTCACCAAAGCAGGAAAACGGAAACCCCTCCATCATTGCTGGGATCAATGACACCACGAAACCTCCATCTTAACTGCAGGACAGCTCTTGACTGCTTCTGGAACTGAGATTCAGTTGAACAAACTGAAGGTAATGCATTTTGAGAGACCGGGAGAGCCTCCCTCAGCAAGTGTGAGACACAGGAGTGAGGAAGGGAGGTTTTTAATTTTACTGGACCCATTTGCTTTTTGTTTAAAAAAACAAAAACAAAAACAAAAACAAAAACAAAAAAACCCAACAAACCACAGAAGTTTTAAAAACTGTAGAAAGGGAAGGAAAGAAAACTATCCAAAGATGTACGGAGACAACACAAGTGAAGAGAAAGAAAATTATTCTGGAGGATGTCAGCAGCATTCCCATTCCCTTTCACATCCCTTCTCGCTCACCAGTCTGAGATGGAGAGCTGTGGACAGGGAACGAACACTTTTCTTTGTCTTCAAAGGAACGTGGCTTTCAGGAACTTCTGGGTGTGACTCCAAGCAGGGAAGGGGACCAGGCACTGCTCCTCCCAATGGTACTCAGCACCCCTGAGCAAAAAAACCCATCAAAAATGAAACCAACCACCTTCCCCAATATCTCCTCCTCCCTGGAAACTGCTCAGTTCCTCCTCATTCAGGTGTCTATGCATCTCTAGCAACTTTTAAAACAATACCAAAGACAGACAAAAAGGAAAAAAAAAAAAAGAAAAAGAAAAAAAAAGGCAAGTTCCGGTCCATGTTTACTTCAGTGTGGATGGTACGGCACAGGCGGCTCAGTGCTGTCCCACAGGCTAGGGGTTGCCCTCTTCCCTGGCACGTTGTCCCTTTCAGCACACACAGAGAATGGACTCTGCCTGTGCTCCAGCCCTGTAGAGGGTTTTTGTTTGGGTTTTTTTTTTTTCCATTAGATGTTTTGTTTTAAAGAGAAGAAGAAAAGAGTATGTGCTTTGGTGGGATGAAGGGTCACAGTCCTCACTCCAGTGTGGCCCCCTCCCTCCTTCACGTGTACAACAGACTCATTTATACATTTCGGGTGGGTTTTTTTGTTCGTAGGGTTGGTTTTGTTATTTTTAAAGCCTTGTTACAGAGGTGGATGTAGTTGCACATTCTAGCCTGCTGTGGACCATGAGACAGATACCTGTGCGTTCCCAGAGGAGGGGGAGGGATGCTGGGGGATTCAGGCTAAAAACAATGGGTAGAGTTTTTACTACTGTGAATGAGATGGTAACTCCTGGGGGTGACCTCCTGTGACTTGTACAGTTGTGAACAACAATCACATGTGGTACTTTTCTCTTTCTCTCTCCCTCCCCCCCCCTTTTTTTTTTGTTTAAACGTTGCACGTGCTACCGTTTTTCTTACAAAATAGCTTGGTGGTACATTAGCTTCTTTATATTGTAAAAAAATAAAAAAAGTCATTATCCATCACATCACGATAAAAATGCTTTCCAGCAATCAATTTAAATAAAAAAGAAAAACACTTAATTTACAAATGGTACCTAGCAAGTGGTTGCTTTACCCAAGAAGTCTCCTTTCTTTCTTTGTGTGTACACTGGGGCCATGTGCCTTACTGCTGGTGTTGGTAACTCTTGGTGCATTGGAGCTGCTACATTTCTGGCCTAAAAGCCAATCTGAGGGTTAGTTCACAGCTGCTAAAAGGCAGACAGCACCTTGCCCAGCTAAGTTAGAGAAAGGAGAAAAAGCAACTCCTTTCTCTTCTGGAAGAAAAGGTAAGTTAAAACCTTTTCCTTATAGTTAGGGCCTTACAATTCTCATCTTTGCAGTTGTATCCCGGACTCCCATATGTAACTGCCTGAAGACACAAGCTTTACCAGCCATAGGGAACCTCAGTCTTGAGCACTCCTGAAACCCCTAATGAAGCAGCGGGTGCTTTGACGCCCTCACAGTGGGCTATAAATGATAATAATAATGACAATAATGATAATAATAAAACTTACTTACTAATTTCTGAGGTTACTTCCTCCCCCTTATGGGATGAAGAGTATCTGAATGCATGTCTAGGAAGGACAGGTCTAGTAGTTACTGTAACTGCAGTTGGGAAAAAGAAACCCTCTCTATCCCTATTCCTGCCGCTAAGCTCCAAAAAGACATAACAAACTCTGAATGAAGCAAACACCCCACAACACTGTACTACAGCAGTAATTACCTGTGCAGTAATGATGTCTGGAAGCAGGAAAGGACCAGCACTCACTGTAGGACAGGAAGAGCATAACTACCTCTTTACATACACTGAGTTGTTATCACTTACACACGTGGGTGAGAGGGAGACCACTAGCCAGGCTACAGTACATTTGGGGTTTTATCTGCAATAAGGCAATGTTTCTGAGCTGTGGTTCTTCTGACTCCATGAAAATAGAACTTTAAAAAAAAGGAAAAGAAAAAGGAAAAAGGTTGTTCTTTTAAAATGTTTTTTTTAAAAAAAGCATCTTCTCCTCTTGTGATGTGCAGGAGTAAGGATGCCTGGAAGGGAACATATATAGGCAGTGCAGAAGGCAGAGATGAGCACGTCTGTGCAGGTAGCTTGGCCACCCCTAGCGCTGACAGATAGCTACTGACCTCACTGAGTGGTGGCAGAGAAGAATAAAGATCGTATTTAGTCCTGGTCCTCTATCTTCGTTTCCAAAAATCTGCATTAACAAGTAACAATGCTCTTGAAAGGCACAGTTAATTTTCAGGAGTGATTCTGTCAGATACGCCCTAAGAATAGCTAACTTTTCCTACCTCTCAGCAAATACCCTCTATTTCCAGTTTATTTTCCAAAGAAATATGTTTCCTAGCTGCCAGTCCTGCAAACTAACAGTGGTCTCAAGAGATAAGCTGTTTATATTTTCCCAGCAGATCACAAATTACCCACCTGGAGCTACACAATGTCCTCCCACAAGCACCACTCCTACAGGAAGACACATAATGAGCTGCATCTAGAAGCTGCCCCGATGATGCAGTGGTTGGCTTTGAGGTGATAAAGTCTGGATGCCCAAGACAGCCTGCAATCATCACTACTGTTTTCAGGACTCACAGAACAAAATGATGTTCACCACCAGCATGAGCAGCTGGGGCTGGCCCTAGAAAGAGGTTATTTTATGTCACTGTGGATAACAATAGGTCTGTTACAAGGCATGGGCTCAGACTTGTCCCTTGCTTTTGCTAAGCAAATGTATCCCACACAAATCCAACAGCCATCACAAAATGAAGGTATGCCTACATTATTAGCTTTGCCTCTTCCTACTCCTTCCTGCTTGCACAACCTCCCGCCTCTGCCCCCCACCCCCACATCCTAAAGCACTTACTTAAAGTTACCTTCTTTAGCATACTTACAGCCAGCTTGATTGAACTGAGCTGCTTCTGATATTACTGATAAAGGCTTTCATTTACAGTGAAGATACAAAGTTCTGAAACACTCTATGCAATCCTTGAGAACTTCTTGGCAAAAGGAAGAGTTTGGTGAGGGCCCCAGAGCAAAATATGGGGCAACACGGGTGGTTGGCTGAACAGACAAAAGAGTTTCTCCTTCCCTTGGTCAGCTCACTTATGCTCCAGCAGGAGCTGAAACTGAACCCTATGCTATTTAAAGCAGCAGATTTTAATGAGGGCTTTTTATTACCTATGCTGAGCAGTTTTACTGGCCTTGACATGACCACAATTTTACTGTTACCAAAAACATAACTGGTAGAAAAAGCTTGAAAGTCCAAGTTGCATCTCTGCTGTGTCACTGAGAAAGTCCTTGGTGGCACTCGGGGCTGGCCTCCCACCCTCCATGCTTCCCAGCTCTTACCACCTCTTTGAGAACCAGCTACGGATGCTGAAGACTGGGTGATCCAGTACACAGCAGCTCTGTAAGGGATAAGCTTGGAGGGGGTGGCTGTGAGGGTGCTCAGTCATCATCAGAGAAAGCCAAGTCCTCCACAATGTCCTCTTCTCCTTGGGCTAGCTGTTCGAGGTCAGATCGTGACATGCCACGAGTGCAGCTCCTCTGCTTCTGTGACCCTTGGGAAACCCGAGCAGCTTCCTTGCCTTCCTCTGTGGGTGGAAAGCGTGAAAGGTGTAAATCCTGCTTTACTGGGAGTGAGAGAGAGGCAAGTCGAGGCAACTCATTGCTAATTAATCCCAGACACTCATTAATTTATTGGCGCCACTGCAGCTCCCAGATAGCGGTAGGAGAGCGCTGCAGGGTGCTCAGTACAGCGCTGGCTCTGAAGTACTTGGGGCGACAGGAGAGGAGACTCAACTAACTGTTGTGCCTGAGGCAAAATAAGAACTGGGGGGCATGAGACAGGCAGTGCCTCCAGACCTTCAGCCCTCACGGCTCAGCTCAGTCTTCCTCACTAGAGTTGTCAGGCTGGGCATTAAGAACTGACAGAAAGGAGCTGTCATAGGTAACTACAATACTCCCAAATATAAAACTAGCCCCAAGCTCCCTCCTTTTTCAAATGATATTTTAATAGTGGGAAGCACAAGTGAGAACTGGTTTCTAGGGGCTGTGCAGGACTGTACATGTCCCTGCTCCCAGTGCCCTTTGCTCTCATTCCAGAGGTGCGGCTTGAGCTTCCTACACCTTGCTTCCAAAGGGGGTCCTGCAAACCATCTTTCTTAGGCTCTACCACCAAAGCATCTGCTCAGCACCAATTCCTATTGTGGTCTTACGCCCACAGCCTCTCACAGGTTGTGGAGGGTGGCAGCAGCAGCTGTGGGACATGGCTGCCTCTCCCTCTCCTCAGCACTCCCTGGATCAGCTGCCAGGCTCTGCCAGTTCAGCCCACTTGCCAAAACAGACAAAAAGCTACCTCTGCCTGCCCAGATCGGGGGGCTGGATGCTCACTGCAGTTTGCATCTTTCAAAACCGCACTGGTGACACCAGAGCATCAGAACCACAGAAGTGCCTCTCCAGGGCACTGAGAGCATGTGCAGAGTTCTCCGTTAAAGCTCTGGCCTGCTGGAAGGTGGGAAGCTGTCATGGACACAAGCCTCCTCACTGTTCCATTGCCTGACCAGGCTGCATGCATGTGTGTTTTGGTAGAAAGCACAACAGGAACACTCAACACACAAAGCTTAAGACTTGGGAAAGACTTGGGAGGAGCGAATCTGCCTGTCTGCCCTGCCTGCCTGACATCTGAAAAAGTGCCGTACGTCAGGAGCATCCGGGCCTGAATGTCGCTACCACTACACCAGTGTATCAAGGCACTAAGGGACTCTGCTGGCTCTAAACCATGCTCCTACAGCCCAAAACGAAGGAAGCTGCCATTAGGGGTGAAGGAAGGGAGGATCAGAGTTCCTGCTGCCCCAGACACCAAGGAAGGGTGCTTTTCCTTCAGCTTGTCTGAGTAGTCCATAGGCAGAGAGGGAAAACTCACTCTCTTTATCCTTTACAGCATTGTCAGAACATGCATCAAATATCCATCTATTCTCAGTGCCGAGGTTTGGGTGTGCATGCCAAGCCACAGCCATCTGCCATGCTAAATCAGTCAGATTTTGCTCTCACTTGGACTCTTTCCCCTCTCCTGCTCTCCCTGCTCCCCAAACTAATAAACAAAGTCTGCACACAGGAGCTTTTGTGGCTGTTCCCTACAACCACACATCACACCCAACGGCATGCTGAGGAGCAGAGGCTTGGCACTCTAATACAAAGGCCTAAGCAAGTGGCACACAAAAACCAGCAAAGGAACACCACAGCAGCCAGAGCCCCTGGCAGGCCCAGCTTCCGTCTGCTAAGCTAGCAGAGCAACTTGGCAGACATGGACAAGACTGAGCCGAATGTGGTTAGCTGCACTCTGTTGGGGTGCTGAGCAGGCTCTCTAGCTGGCTGTGGCTCTGTGCAAGGGATGGAAGGCGAAGATACTCTCTCCTCAGCTGCAACAAAGCCTGGCTTGGCATCTAACACAGCCCTGGTGACACAGCTGGCACCTTTCTCAGTACCCATTTAGACAGCCGGTTCTTCTGGCCCGCTAGGGGCACGCTGAACTGGTAGCCTCTCATGCTGACACCCACCACTCTTACCGATTCTGTCTCTGGGCAGCAGCTACTAGCTGGCAGAAACGATCAGGACCAAGCAGAGAGCAAAGCCAGTGGTTCTAGCAGGGTCGGTACACATACTGGCAAATACAACTGTTTCAGTGCAGAAACTCCAGACAAATGCATGACTTGGACAAGATCTCCTACCTGTGCTATCCTAGGAGGAGCTGTTGAGAAGCAGCAACTAAAGGGTTACCCCTGTGCAGCACCCCATACCCCAGGCACTGCTCAGATGAAAAGTGAAGTGTACCCTCCACAGCCCCATGCATGCGTAACCTGTGGAGAGTCTCGAAGCAAGGTTTCTGTACCCTGTTGGGGTGGGCTGTACTTCAAGAGTTTGTTTGAGCCTCTCTGCAGGAGGCCCCTGAAAAGAGATGAAAGGGACTGGTGGCTTGTTAGAGGAAGGCCTGCAAAGACCTTAACCCTTTCGCTCTCTTCTCAGTATAAACTCAGAACTGCCAGGTCTCCCTCTCCAGGGTGTGTGTATAAGAGTCCCTCCCGACACCCTGCAGCTCAGAACAGCAGCACAGCAAGAAAAAAAGGAGACGGTTCCTTTGCAGAGAAGCTCCCAGAATGCAAAGGAGCCTTCAGTTACCAGTGCTGTCAATAATTCCCTTTCCCTTTGCCCAACTGCACTACTTACCATCTGAGTCACTGTCATCTTCGAACTCTTCCTTGTCCTCCTCGATTTCATACTTTCCTTCTTCTTCATCATCATCGTCGTCATCCTCGCCATAGTCCTTGCTGCTTGCTTCTGAACTGTCGTCTGATGCCTGCTTGGCTTTGGCTCTACCTGCAAGTATTTTTACTATGTAAATGGAAACATAAAGAGCAGCACACAGCATACATGCAGGCAGTATATACAAAGGGAAAAGTACCGCCATCCCAACATTCACCCTCAGGAGTACAGTCATACACACGCTAAAGGGGAAATTTACCATATTTCTCCAAAAGCCATGTCCCCTTGCACTAGAGGCCCAGAGAAGGATGCATTTAATTTCAGAGGCACCTGCTAGAGGCCAGGAAGGCCAGGACACAGAGTGTCAGAGAAATCACCTCAGAAGCCCATAGTAGGGTTTTACTGCTAAAGCCCAGGATTTACTGCTACCTGGTATTTATGGAGCACCGCTGGCGCAGCACCCAAGCGTCCATCATGAAGATACCTAACTGTCTGCCCTGCTCAGGGAGACATGAAAGCTAGGAGAGGAAGACAGACAGAAGAGCACAATAAGAAGAAATGGGCCTACTGAACAGACATGAGAAAGGAGAAGGAATAAGTCATGAAGCTGAGACCAGAGAAGGGCTGGTTCCACTGAGAAATAGTGCCTGCATATACCCACCTCCACCCCTCCGTGGTTATACGTAACTGAAAACAGGGGTAGACTCTCTGGTTCAGGGCATCCTTGTAAACTTCTCTTAGCTTTATTCCCTCTGTTAGTCACAACAAAAAGGTCTAGGAACAGACATTGCTGCAAATTCCCTCTGCAGATGGCTAGCCAGGTCCAAGGGAGCCTGGGAAGAAGTCTTAAGAGCCTCTGGGTGCTTGGCCTGTGGGAAAATCATCTGTCTCTGAGCCTCTGGAACCGGACTTCTTTTACTCATGCTGACTTCACTTGAGTGGAGGAGTGCTTCTCCCCTCTCTCCCTCCTCCGGACAGTGTGAGCCACCAGGCATTTAAATGACAGAATACCAATTCTGTACAGAGGGAGCAGAACCACCATCATCCTCTTGCCTCCTTCCAGCCTCCAGCCCTGAGCTAAGCCCAGCTCAGTGCTGCAGGTTGCCTGCCCTTGCTTACAAAACCGCTGAAGAAGCTATTTATTCACACTTCAGACTCTCTGCTTGGAAACCGGCTGTACACACTTCGCACATTGTGACTCTTGGGCCCCACCATGGCATCTATTTTTTGCCCCATCCTCCCTCCTCAGCAGCTGACCTATGTTACTCACTGAACTGGATCCAGAGCCATTAATAAGCTGGCTGCTAGCATTCCCAGCTCCCCGTCATCACCCTGCTCGCTCTGCTTTCACCCATCTGTCAGCTCTGCCAGCATGCAGCCTCTGTGCAATTGCCCCCTGAGGGATCGGAAGCTACATCTCATGGACGGAGCGGTCTCGGGCGCCCGCAGCCATGCAGAGAGCACCCGCTCCACAGGAGATGGATTGCAGTGCTATTCACCGCACCACATCATATTGATGTGCACCTGAGTAGCTCAGGCAACAACCGAGAGGGGCACGCTCTCATCCATCAAGCAGCACTAGCAAAAGCACTGACAGATCCAGCTACCAGCTCATCTGAGACTATGCAGAGAAACCAGCTCTGGGCAGGAATCGGGTATCGGGCCCTCAGGTCATTCCTATGTGCTACGACACAGGCAGCAGGCCACTAAGAGGAATTTACTGAACTTCTCCAGCCTCCTGCTCCCCTCCCCTAAGCTCAGCCCCTGCCTCCCCTTCCACCAATGTACACACACACAGAGGCCCAATACAGCCTTCACGCAGAACGCAAGCTTCCATCTCCTGGGACAAGACTCCAGAAGACAATGCTTAGGGTGCTCTGGTTAACCAGGGCTTCTCCCCTCTTCCTCCTCACTCTGCCTCTAGATCCTCAAGCTGACAGCCTACAGCAGGAATTTTGCCACTGAGAAGGGCCATGATTATTCTGCTAGGAAATGAAAATGTCTGAACTCTCCTTCCACAGCCCTGGCCCCCACCAGTCTGGCATGAAATTGATGTAATATGATTATGTGAGGGATAAATGAAGAAACCTGTTCAAGTTCATTAGAGGCACACCAACACCTAATGTGGACAGATCACTCATTACAGCCAGGCCCAGAGAGACGCTGCAGCCACACTCCCTTCTCGCCTTTAATTGCCTCATGACGAGGCAGTCCAGCACCTCTTTCTAAGCCATTAATAATTTCCAGGAGCAGCCGCCTTTCCTCCCAGAGATCTGTCAGCTGGTAAATGAGAGGAACGCATGAACTTCCCCACCCCCACCAGTGAGACACAGATTGATCAAATCCACGCTCTTTCCTCCCCGTCTCCTGGCTCTTTCTGCCCTTGCCCGCTCGGAGGTTCCTGAAATGTGCAAACTTGTTTCTTTCCCCTCTTCAGACCTTGCAGAGACCCAAGCCAGGGAGTCTCTCCTGCCTGCCAAATGCTTCCTCCATTCCAGAGGGCAGCTTGTCTTGATATGATGGAACTGTTTGTGTTCACCACCTTTCCTGCCCCCTTGGGGAAGATGCCGGGGGCGTGCAATCCTGCTGAAATGAGCAGGCAGCTTTCAGCTCCACCTGCACAAGGTAGGGGGAATCTCCCCTCAGAGCCACAAGATTAAAAAAAACGATTGCAAATTCATCAGTCTCCTTCCTTTTCCTGTGCAGCCATATCTGCTGCATGCATCAATACACTGCTTGCAATTTATTCCCTGGTATGACTGCACTACAGCCAGGTGTAGACCAAAACGAACCAACCAGAAATAAGACAGCCAACAGGCAGCATCACCTTGTTAGAAGAACCACTATGCTGGGATCCTGGACACGTGAACTCAAAGTCCTGTCTCAACCCCCACTCCAACTGTGTCGAGATATCCCTCCCTCTCCTACCTCAATTATTACACCTGAATTTTTCATATTGACTCACTGAGCAGGGACTACTCCTCCCCAGCAGGCTATGCAGCAGCACCCCCCACCAAACCTGATCTCAGTTGAGGTCTCCCAGTGCAACGCAAGATGCGCTGACAGGGAGCTAACCAGCGCGCCTAACTTCCAGGTTCTGAAAGGAGCAGATATGGATTTGTGCTGATGAACTTACTGACTGAATTCCGAAGAACTGCCCATCACCCTCTCCATTTTTTCAGGAACCCCTAAAATAAACAGAAGTGCCAGTACTGACAGAGCAGGGGGCTCAAACCACCAAGAAATCCAGTGAGACTTCTATAGACGTGACACCAGACGCAGAAACATTTGTTATTGCTAGTCTGGCTAGGATTCAGCAGAGATTCATTCATTCATTCATTGTTGGATTCAGCAAGGCCTGAGAAGTGAGAATGAAGACTCAGATGAGTGGGAGGCCTTGTCTACCAGGGACCTGTGGCCTACAGCAAAGGCTGAAGTCGGGGTTGGGACTCAGGAAAGAAGAGACTGAAGACCTGCAAAGCTTATGGAGCTAGGGAAAAGGCTGCTGCTGTCAAAGATAAATGGTTTAGCATGGTTTTGGCTGCTGTGAGGCTGCTAAGGCTAAGGTTAAGGTAAGGAAGGATCAGAGAGCTTAACTACTGCTGGGTCCTGCAGGACCTGAAGGACTAGGCCAAGGGGAGCAGATGGTCTACTATCAGCCTTTCATCTCTGGCCTAATGCAAAACTGGGGTTAGGATTCAGATGACAGGCCTAAGAGATAGGTTTATGCCTTGATCCTACATGGTCCATTAAAGCAACCTGATGGCTGTAGCTAGCACAAGAGGCTGATCAGTGAGTTCAGTGGGCAGTAGGCTTAAAGAAAAAAAAAAAAAATGCTTTTTTCAAATAATGCCTACGTTAAAGTTGTGGCATGTCATACCGTGTTACCAGAGGATGCTGTGGAAGCCACATTAACAAGGATCAGGCACAATCAGGGAACCAAGAGATTCATCAGTGGATATTAAACAAAACGGTCTCTCCACGATCCTCAGTTCAGAACATATCTAAGCTGCTGACCACCCTATAACCTCCCCTGCCCTGAACCTACTTCTTCTTCTTCCCTGGTATCTCCATATACTGCAACTGGAGGTGTTCTAAACACTGGAGGTGTTTAGCTCGCACCTGCATCTTTATCCACCTGCCTCTCCTCAACACATGCAATTATAGTGCAGCCCTGGAACTGAAGGGCAGAAAGATCCAAGGCTGTAACACATGGCTGGAGCTGACTTTCACCTCTGAATCACTCCAAGGATACCTCCAGGAGCACCTGCCCTGTGAGAATCCACTACCACAATGTTACGCCCACACTGATTCTGCCCACAGGAACCTACCGCATCTGAATCTGCTCCCCAGCCCATGCCGCGGTTTTCTCCTACTTTCTGGGAAATCTAGGACACTTCCTATTCAACTCCAGGGCAGTCCCCAGTGGCCCCTCCTTGCCTGCCCGAGGGATGCTGTTCCGGGAGGATTCTGGAGGAGGTGTCTCTGCCAGATGCTGCTGCCGCTCCTGCTCCCCAGTGGGAGGAGAGCAGGGGCGGATGGTTCCCATCTGGGAGCAGCACAGACTGGGGCCAAGGGCTGTGTGAGCTGCAAACACCAAACCGCTGGTGGCCATTTCCTGCAGCAGTGCCTGGGGCTGGATGCAGCAAATGTCCTTCCTCTGCTGAAAATGGTGGGGGTGGACAAGAGGGGGATGCTCAGAACAGAAGGGAAGGTAATGCACAACTGCCCCAGTGCCACTGGAGGACAACAGGATCTGCACGTTACCCCCCTCCCACATGCAGGGACAGTGTTCATCATCTACCCTTGCCCGCCCTGGAATGAGTAATGGCAAACTGTGAGAATAGGGAGCTCCCCAACCCACTCAGTTTGGGAAAAACGTGCCACTCACTCCCTGCCTGGGATTGGAAAGACCTCTTTCAGAAGCCTGCTCTGCTCTGAGAAATACAAAGGTCTTTGAGGTAGAAGTTAGTTAATGAGCAAGATGTTTTGGCTAGCAATGGTTAACCCAAGAACTCTAGTTGCTCTCCAGGCCTACCCTCTTCCAGAGAGATTAGGGACAGTGTAAACTGAAAACAAGATTTCACCGATACAATACTTAATTTAAATCAAAAGAAAAGGTGAGGGGGGCTTTGATCAGCAGCTAAATAACAGAAAACTGATGATTTCCTGGCTTTTAGCAGGCAATTTTCCACTCTTGTGAATTTGGTCTAGGACCTGACAGGCCAAAACAACTACTACTCAGAAGAAGAATATCCTGTCAACACACAAAAGATTCTGCCAAGCCAAATGCTGTGGTTGGTGAGAGATGGAAGCCATTTTCACTATGCCTCCATACCCAACATCCCACCAGAAAGCCACAATGATGCTGCACCAGCAGCAGGTTCTGAAATCCAGACTTTTATGTAATAATCATCAGGGGCAAGAGAGTTTCCCAGACCAGGGCAACCATCCTCACAGATTTAACCCATGGGGTTGCCTAAGAGTATGAGTTACAGCAACAGACCACTGCAATTATCTAGCTAGGACTTTTCTGGCAGGGAATTCCTTCATTTCCAGAAGTCCTTCCCTCCCTCCCCCTTCTTTGCAGTGACCTACATATCCCCAGGACTCTGGAACTGGCTCTTTCCAGTAAGAACTCTGAACAGAGTTTTGGGTGCCACTGCTAAGCCTTGCTAATGAGGAGAGGATGGACGTCTCTGGGTATGGTTGACCCTTCCAGTGAGCCTCCTATTCTTTTCCCACATCAGCCTTGGCATTCCCAAACCATGCCCCTGCTTCCATTCCCACAGCAGGGAGGGCGTAGCCCACCAGCCTCATCTCTTCCTGCCTACATCTGGAAGTAGTGTTGTGTCAGAAGGGCTGATCTGCTCTGATGAGCTTCCCAGATCCCCACAACACATCAGTGTCACAGCTACTTTCATAGCACCAACCTGTCTTGGATCAGGTCTCTCCCTGTCATTTTTCAAGGAGGTCAGTATCACTGGGCGTTCTCAGCTATATTTCTGGTTTTCCAGCTATATCTCTTGTTTTCCTCTCCCAGAAGGTCCACCCAGGGCAGTCTTATCTTCCTGCCTAGATTTCTGCCATCAGCTGCTCAACGTGCCTCTCTTGGAAGTAGTCTGAGGCTGATTCAAGATGAACCAAAGTCCTTCCATTGTCCCAGACTCTCCTTTTGCCTTATTTGAAGAGGGGAGATTGTTAGGCCTTCAAACCTCACAGGTAAAGAAGCGAATACACAGGCTTACAGCAGCTGCAGGGCCTCCCAAATTCCCTTGCATCTGGCCACCCGGCAGAACAATGGCCATAAAGACAGGGAACTGCAGCAAATTGAAGCACGGGCTTCTCTGACTTCCATTTGCAGCCAGCCCTGACAGTTACTGAATGCAGAGCACGTCTGGGAACATCTCACACCCCACACAGAGTAAGAACAAGAGCTCATTGTATGCATCTCCCAAGACACAGGCGCTTTTCCCAGCCTCCCTGTTCCCTGTCCCTTTCCCACTCTGAAGTCACACCATTGCCTGGAGGGGACTTCACCCTATGCTACAGTACAGACCCAGTGCTCCGCTGTCTCCACCCAGCGCCTCAGGATCCATGGTGGGGCTGAGCACAGTTGCTCCTTGAGATGGAAGCTGCCTTCAAGGCCTGTTCCCTCCCTCCAAAAAGCACCCTACTAAGAACAAAGGCTATGGAAAGGCAGCTGACCCGGGAACGTTGGAAGGCAAGACCCATTACTGACACTGCAGTACTGATGCATGCTCAGCAACTAGATACCGCAGACTAGATACCGCAGCTGTGGGACTCATACAAACAGAGCAGGGAGAGCCCTTTGATATCACGTGGACCTTAGTCCTCATTTGCACTCTCTTCGCTGTATATGTCAGCCCCTTAAAGCTGCCAAAGAACCTCATGGACAGATGTTACAAGCACATGCACAGGCAGGGGGGTAAAAGCCATGCCTAACAAGTGATTGCAAACCTTTATATTCAGCAGATTTCTACAGTGAGCGGGCAAGCACCAGAAACAAGGTAGAAGCTGCGTACATTAGGTGCCAGGCAGACAGCTGCCATAGACCTTGTATTGTATCATTAGTAATGTTCATCACAGACATGCCTCGTTAGGATCCCAACGTACATCCAGAAGTCCATCAGTCCAAGAAATCTCCCAAGCGTACAAAAAGTCAGTTCCTGGGAGGCTCCCAGCAACCTGCCTTCTGAACTGCAATTATCACTGCCTTTCTAGAAGCCACTGGGATTCTTCTAAGGCATTGACTCATATGGCAGGCAGGACAACCCCAGATCTCAAGGGTATATCTCAGCAAATCATTTTGATGTCACGCTGATCTCTCAGCACCCTGGTGGGTCATGTGCTCACTTTTGCTCTCTCCCCATTCTTTGCTGGGTCACCTACAAAAATCCACTGACTTCAACCTCAAGCTATCAAACAAGAGTTTTCTAACCTTTTCTTCCTCCTGTGTCACAGATGCCTGTGAGGGAGACAATGCTCATTGGTTCTGTGGTAAGTCTCAAGATTTATCCTCACGCCTTACAGTGTGTACCACAGACCAGGACTTTATCCGTAGATTAAATCTCCAAACAAGAAAACTCTGTATTCCTGCAAGTCATCCTACTATATGAATGACAATGCATTTAGAAAAACTATGATATCCCAAACATTCCAAATTACAAAAAGAACATTTAAGTTTTTCCTCAAACTACGTGGTGAACTTCTCAGGCACGTTCCACAATTTACTGTGGCCCCCTCGTGGTCACAGCCAGAGAGTGACATCACTCCATTTTCTCTAGAGGCTCTAGACTTTCTTGGCTTGTCAAGAATACTTGCAACGTCAGTCACTATAAAATAAATAAATAAATCAAAAGTGCATGCAAAGAGAGGATAACCATTGTTCCATCAATGATCCTTGTTCTGGTAGCCAGCCCCTATGATAGCTATTGTTTGCAATGATGTATACAACAAAGACACAGCATGCTGTCAGGTAGAACAACGTTCTTATTCCTCTTTTATAGGTGCAGAAACAAAACATGGATTTATGAACCTGCACTCATGGTGCAAAAAGACAGCAAACACTTTTATGTTCTCCAAGGTGAGACTTCAGCCCAGAACCTGCACAGGTTATAAGCACAAGAAGGAGAACTCACTCTTTGGGAATTACAATATGAACCATGCCTGCTACTCTGAAGCCTTTGAAAGCAGGGTCTGTGTTCAGCCAAACATACCCTGGTTCTTGGGCTATTATGTTGAGGTCAGCGTCTGTGACAAAAGAAAGGTGCTAAGGGGAGGAGAGAGTATGGGTCATGTACAGAAGATGACTAACGCAGGACTAAGGCTTTAAAATGAGCTGGAGTCACAAAGTAGGAGAGGGAGAGAAAGATAAAAGCCTCCCAACCATCTTCTGTCTGTCACTTTAGAAAGCCTCCAAAAGGCATCATCATCCTGTGCTCACTCTCCCTAACAGTGTATCTTTTGAACTGAACATGGCCAGCATGCACCCCCTCAAGGCAGGGCCGTATTGACCCACATCATACGGAATTCTGGACAAGGAGATGGTATGTCCAGCCCCATACCTTTTATAGGGAATCCAACATTCTCCTCATCAGAGTCACTGTCCAGCTCAAAGAGGTCCTTGAATTCCTTCTTATCTTCCTCCTTGCTTTCATCTTGCTTCTTACGCTTAATTTCTGGGAAGTTCAAGTCTTCAAGCTGGAAAACAACAAAACCAACAGTAAGAACAACCTTAATTTGTACTTTTAAACATAAAATGCTGAGCTTAAACACAGGAACTTGGCTTTGCCCAGTATGTGTAAGCCACACTGCCAAGAACAGTTGGGTCTGCCTGCTGCCAACTAGGGGAGCAACAGATAGATTTGTGAGACAGTTACAAAGGTGAATGATACATGCAAAGCACCACTGCTCTATTGATCTTTACCTAATAAACTACTTTTGCTAATGGGCCATCTACTGCTGGTACCTTAGCATGGATAAAAATGCAAGACATCCATGACAAGCTGGCTGTCCTAGATCTCTGGACTGAAAGCCATGCAGGCCCTGTGAGCTTGGGCAGCCAAGCACAATCAAGCCAGACTGTGCTGGTCATCTCCGAAGTAGCAGTTTTCCACCAGCCAAAAGCTGTAACAGCTATAGCAAAGGCACTGTCTTTTTGGCTGCAGATATCCGCAGAGTTAAATGGCAAGGTGCTGAAGATGCTTAAGGTCTGTTTACACCATGGCTTCCCTAACTGCTAGCCCTCAAGGAGATCAATGGGCCAAGAGCCTTGCTGCTGCAGACAGCCAATATCCATGCCATTAAGTACTTGCAATTGACACCACCTCACTGCTCTTTACACCTCTCCGGAGGGGGATTAGGGGGAGGATTTACTTGCAAGGGCTCAGGCCAGCAGGGCAAAGATAATCAGAATGCAAATTAAATCCCAAGTACTCTCTGAACATCAGCTGCCCGCTGCCCATGCCTGGCTGCACACCTCCTGGGAAGCACTCATGCATTAGCGCACATTAGCTTGCTTGGAAACATTCGCCCTGTGAGTAATAACTCATTTGCTCTCTCCCACCCGTCAGACCACCCCTCAACACACTCCTCTCTGACCACATCCACTTCAACCCTCCCGTGAGCTTCCCCCAGCGGGAATAGCAGCAAAGCACAGTCTATATATAAAGGCAGCTCTCAGCAGAGAGAGAAAAAGAGTGAGAGTACGGGGATGGGGGGGAGAGACGACGAGAGACACGGAGATGTGCATTTGCTCCTGCAGCCAATTCCAGCAATTTCTCCCAGCCTGTTTCATGGTTATGGTCCCCAGCTGGGCAACTGTGATTCTGGGAGCTGAGCACTTACAAGCAATAACCTGCCGCACCAGGATGGAAAGTCAGAAGCTGGCCAGAGAAGGGGAGAGGGGAGCAAATCACCAACCATCATTTGCAGGGTCCCAATTTTAAATCATCTTCCCACCTGCTCTTTTCCACTATGAGATGCCTCTCTTTCCACTGGCCCTGCAGAGACCTGCTGGGCTGTCTCTGTGCTGGGAAGACGCGTGAAGAAAGCAGCACAGGACTGGCTTCCCAAACAGCACTCGTTGCATGCCAGAGAATAGACTTGGGAAGCAAAACACATCAAGAGCAGCAATCCAGAGGCTTGTATACAATGCCAAATGGCTGCCCTCAGTTGACCTAATGACATACTGTAACCATCCTCTTTCCTAGGGTGGTTATGCTCCAGTAAGCTCCAACGTGGGGCAGGGGAGCTGCTACGGTGAAAACATTTTCCTTAGTCTCTACCAGTTCTGGTGGACAATACTTCTCTCCTCTCATCTGTTCTGGCATATAATTTTATGGAGGGTGGGAGGGCAGAGGGAGATGCTCCAGAAATACTGATTCAATGAGAGGCTCCAGAAATAAAACACGAAGGTCTCTGAAGCTAAAATATATCAGCAGCTATGCTTCTAACCCAGCAATAGGCTGTGATCACAGACACAGTCCCCGTGTCTGATCCCTTTCAGTTTACATATTTCTTGCCTCTGCAAGTGCAGGTCATGCAGGTCAGGTCATGCTGCCATCATCCCAGCCTTGGGGAGAAGCACCACTGCTTCCTGCAGCCCAAGACCTGGACCACCACGTCCTCCCCCAGTAGCTCCATTTGGGTCAAGGCCTCTCATGTCCCAGAGATGGTCACTCCAACAGGTACTAGGAACTGTACCCTGTGGCATGTCATCAGTACGGCTGAGCCGACTCTGGAAGTCTCCCAGTCACAGGCAGCACCTTTGGGACGTCTTCTGTGCCAAGAGCCACGCTACCTGCAGAGTCCCTGTCTGGCAGCATTGGTAGCTATCACTCTTCAGCAACAGCAGCAGTTAAATAGGAGTCCAGCACTGCCTAACCAGGAAATAGTTGAGGTTGAAAGTGTCACAAACAGAAGCAGAAACCCTGTTCTGACAACAAACAACTGCTGCATCAACTGCCCAAGTCCCTGTTGGCTAGTCCTGTTCTCCATGACCCCGGTCACTGTTACTGCTCAGCAGCAGTAACTGAAATGCAAAAATCATCCAAGGTCTTTTTCTCCCTCCTCACACACCCTGAGCATGGGATGTTCCCATGGAACACATCACTTAGTAGGTTTAAAGTGGAAATGGAGCTGTGTATGAGTAAAATGTCTCATGTACATGATGTGGAACAGTCTTCTCCAATTCTCCAAACTTCTCCAATTCAAGGGAGCAAAAGAGAGAGATCTCAACGTTGTGAAAAATTTATCCAGTATCCTGTGTAGGGCATGTACCGCAGGGAGCTGTTAGTTGGGACTTCTTTGTATTTTCACACTGCCTAGGAAAAGTCCCCATTTCCAAAGCAGCCTACAGTTTTGGGTGACATCAGTACTGGTTGAACTCAACCTGAGCATATTAAACAGGACCTGGTGTTCAACCATGTTGAGTTGTGCTACCTCCAACTTTCTGAGACTCCACAGAGTACCTTCAAGATGGGCACCTCAAAATAAAGGCACCAGAAAACCCTACTAGCTGTGCAGTAATCACAAAGCAAACGAATGAGACTTGTACTGAGCCAGAGCTCACAGATACAGCCTGTGTTCATCACACAGTAGCAGTAATTAGGTAATTTGGGGCCCAGTCTTTTAATCTCCGGCTAGAGGGTTACTATCTACTGAGTCTCACGAAGCCGATTAGTCTACATCCCATTAAAAACCATTGGGAAAAGCAAATGGAATGGGCAGACGGGGTCAGTGTTGTTATATAAGGCAAGCTGCAGCTCATAGCAGCTGAGAGCCAGCCTGATTTTTTCTGTTATTACATTTTCCCCCCAATGGCTGCTAATGGGACATGGATTTTCCCAGCCCTAATGGGCCTCATGGTGTTCACTCTCCTGCTGGGGCTCACAATGCTGCATCATTAAGCTAGCAGTCCCCACCGAGAGATACAACAGCCCCATTCACCAAGCAAAGATGCCAGGCGGCCACAGACCTTTCGGAAAGCTAACTCCAAAGTCTGTCTGTCTCTATAGTTTATCTGTTCAGCCCACTTTCTCCAAGAGAAAACAAGTCCCTGTCACTGCCCTTCAGACTTCCCCTGGTTTCAGAAGTCACCCTCTCGAGCCTTGCTATAGGAAAGCAATCCCCCTCAAGGCGAGCTCTCCAACCTCAACTGGTCCTGGCCACCCCAAGGAGCTCCAGCTCCCCTCCTCCCTTTAACATGAGATGGGGGCTTGTCTACGCTGAGGCCTGATCTCCTCTCCCCTTGTGACAGCTGCTTCAGTACCAGGAAAGTGTCAGCTCACATCAGCAGGACCAGTTTTGGGCAAAAGATTAGGCCCACTCACAGCCATCGCTTCTTACTGTTTCTTAGCGCCCCCCCCCCCCCCAGTTTCCTTTCTGCAAAGGCCACATTTTCCTGCTGAGTTTGCACAGAGAACAAGCATGGTTTTTGCTCCCTCTGCATGGCTGCCCCAGGGAATTTCAGCCTCCTGTCCTTATCTCAGGGTGGTATACGATACTGAGCGTTTCTAGGATCTCCCAGGTCTTCTATCACACTCTGGGACTTGGCTCAGAGCCAATCATCCTCATGTCCCATCGATTATTTTAATTGTTTCCCACCATACGCTGGAGACACCAATTATATCTATTTCCTGCTCCCTGGCCAAGAGCCTAGCTCAGCCACTTTCATTGCATTAGCATCGAGACAGCTTTCCTTTAGACTCCTAATGTAAGCAAGCTCCCAACCCCACCTTCTGCATCTTGGACTGCAGTGCCATGAGGAGTGGCCAAGGAGCCTTCCCTTGGGCAGGAGATGCGGGAAATGGCAGTCCCACCTCATAACCCCCACATAGGTGAAATAAGAAAAATGCAAAACAGAACTCATCTCTGGTACTCCCTTTGCTAGGAAGAGAGGCATCTTCCCCTCACTACTTTCTTGCAAAGTTAGGTTTTAGCATGGCAATCCAGTCACATTCAGCAGAGCTGGAAAAAGAGCTAAAGGCCTACAAGAGCTCAACCCATTCTGTTTTA
This sequence comes from Fregata magnificens, assembly GCA_013389945.1. Classification (NCBI taxonomy): domain Eukaryota; kingdom Metazoa; phylum Chordata; class Aves; order Suliformes; family Fregatidae; genus Fregata; species Fregata magnificens. Next base: position 191,907 of record WAAD01009685.1, on the reverse strand, counting down.
CTATCAAGAAAGCAACACAATTTGCAAGAAATGATGCAAACTGCCTAAAGCAAAGTGAGAAGGCCCATGAATGTGGGGATGAACACACAGAACTGGAACTGTGTGTACAGTCTAAACTTCAAAACTACATCACATGCTTGTTCCAAAAGTAACATCCACAATAAGGCTACTGCCCCAGTTGCTCAGACACAATCGAATCTGTTACCCAACCTATCCCTGCCAGTACACACAATTACTCTATCACTACTGTCTTCAGCTTCCTAGCCTTGAATTACAAAGGCTGCTGTACCAATGGGTCTTGAACAGCATGAGCCTGAACAGGGACAGAGGGAAATTTACCATAGTGCTACTTCACCCTGTCTCACCTATCCCCTATTAACTTGGGCAAATGAACAGGCTAGAGGCAGGGGACACAGATGTTGCTCCTAGAGATCCCAGGAAGACACATCCACAGGGAGCTGAAGACATCGGCTAGGCTACTGTCCAGCCACACCCATGCTCTTTCCAAGAATGCCCAGCCTACGCACTCACACAGCTCAAGCCAATTTCAGCTCACGCCAGTGGAGCTGGTTTTGACCAGCCACCATCCTGCTGCCAGGACATGGCTCTCTTGTCTTCCCATGGCACAGATGGTGTCCAGTAAGTTAGGCATTTCATTCTTACTCTTTCTTTGCCGCTGATTTCCAGTTGTATCTCCTTTTCTCTTAGCTTCTTCCACTGAGTATAATACTTGGTCAGAGGTGTCCCCTCCTCTTTGACCTGCTTCTCCCATTGTTCCTGTGGAGAGAGGGGGTGCAAATTTAAGAAAGGTCTTCAAAGCAGTTTTCCAATACAACTTTGGCAAATGCAGGGAGTCAAGAGCAGACATTAAGACCCTTTTCCAAGCCACCTCTTCCCAGCTTCTGGGTGGGAAATTGGCAACCATGACTAAGAATGCAAGGAGGACTAAGTGTGAATTCAGGCACAATCATTTAAGCAACTACTGAGTCAGGAGTGGTGTGACTGACAACTCTCCTTAGGTAAAGCAATACCTGGGCACTGCAAGGAGATCAAAGAAAGCCAAAAGATGAAATGGACAGGTTGGCCAATGCAACAGCTTACTTATACCATACCAAAGCACAGGACACCAATGGCACTGAAGGACACCATAAGGCCCTCAGAGCATCTACATGGTGGTGCATAAGATGCTTTAGCTTATGGAAGATCAGCAAATTTTTTCAGCATGCTGGCCTGAAATGTGGATTCCCAGATTCCTATTTCTCCCTTCTAGAAGAGGCCTGATTCTCAGAATTGCTAAGAACTCGCAATAGGCTCTCCTACAATCAGCTCAACGCCTTCTGGGATCCACTATTACTATCTTGGCCTTGACCATGCGCTTCTACTCTAGCTCTAGTGAGAAGACACTGACACAGAAGTCAAGTCAGATGATGCAGCCTACTGTAATGAAAAATAAATGACTTCAACTGAAACCTGAAGGTCAGAATCAAAGGGACAGATCAGAGGATCTATCAGGACAAAATTTGTCCCCTGCTCCTCCAATAGACGCATTTGATCACCTGCTCAGTTCTTGCTCTTTAATTCAGAAAAACCTCATGCAAGCATTTACAAGACCTAAGTACCAAAGATGTCTGATTGCCTTTTCCCCCTGTTCTACAGCCAAGTGTTTATTTTTGAAACAAACATTCCCCTGCAGTGTCTTGGACTCATCCCAACCTTGAGAGAGCAGAGCATGAAGAAGTGCTGAGCCTGTTTCCGCTGCCCAAGCAGGGAGAATAAGGAGGTGCAACACCATAAATGGTGGGAAGCAAATTAGATGGTTAAAAATTCTTTTACGCTTCAATCATTTGGCATGTTAGTGCTGAAAGGGGGGGGTGGTATGTCGTATTAAAATACATTCTTCTTAACCTGCCAACATCCCTTTAACTTAAAACCCACACAAAACTGTACCTGTTAACTGGATTACCACAGTGCCCAGAGGCTTTGCATTACCCCACAGTAGAAAGTCAATCTAATGTAAGCAGAAAGACATGACAAGGAATTGAAACAGGCGAAGAAGGAAGGGAACGAGCAACAGGAACAAAGGTTAGCATAGATACACGCAAAGGTCAACACAGATCCAAATAGAGTATCCTGAATCCAGGGCTGAGAACAAATCCAGAGCTCTGTATGGGCAGCTGTGTGTACATAATGCTCCTGTCTGAGGGTGGGAACAAAAGGCCAGACCATCTTCACAGCAAACACAGCAGCAGCTCAAATATTCTTCAGCAGATCCCAAATCAACTGCTTCTGGGGAGCTGAGCCCCAAAACTAGGGAGCTGTGGTGTGTTGGCTGCAGCTCATGAGCCAAGGTCGGGGAAAAAGTTTGTTTAAAGAGCAGCATATGAACAAGATGACAGAAAGAGCATGTCTCCACAATGGATAGCAGTGCAGAGCTCCCAGCTTCCACAAATAAGCAAATACTCGGTGTATACTGTGAAGTGAAATGCATCAGTCTATGCCAGCTCTCGATTTGGCCCATCACTGGGAGGGAAGTGGAGATGATCTGTGGTCTCTGCAGCTGGCACCAGGAGCTGAACTTTGGCAATTAAATGGTGACCAGCTTGTGTCACCTGCATTCTAATGGAGCAGAATCTATTTATGCATCCTACAACAGGCGCTATCAATACTGCATCAATCCAAACAGGCCCTTTCTGGTAATCACGGGTCCCAGACTCACAACCCCCACGGGACTGTTTCTAACATGGCTCCAGGTCTGCATGGCTGGAGCCTGCGTCTGCTCTCCAGTCTCCTCCCCGGCAGGCTGCCTGAAAGCACAGCTGATGTACTGCCGACTCCAGCAGCACTCGCTAGCAGAGACGCCAGCCAGCAGACAGCACAGCTTTACTGTCAATCTGACCCACCACTATGGCAAGAGGAGTAATTCCCGAGGAGTACAAAGTCACCCCATTTATAGATCAGGCTCGTATCAGGCTGCCACCTGTAATCAGACAATTTGTTGATGCTGCTTGGCATGGACAGCTTCTGAGAAAGACTCTTCCTACAGAGGGCAAAAGCCTATTTGTTCTGTCTGATACAGCTTTTTTGGTTTTAAAGTGTGCTGGAATCCAGAGATAAAAACACCATTAAAACACTCACATCTTTCTAGTCAGAACACCTCAACGGGAATTTTGAGAGAGTGGATGCCATCCCACCCACTTTAACCATTTGCAATTCTCCTTCTATTACTGCTTTTGCATCACTGTGCTGTCGGGCAACACCCAGCATGGATCCAGCCCACAGTGCACCTGTACAACTGTAACAAAGATCATCACCCACCCTCCAGAAAAACCTCCCATCTGAAATATGAGATGGGGATGAATGCAGAAGATCTGGAAATCCCATGGAAATGAGGCAATGCTTTCCATCAGCTCATTCCCTCACTTCACATTTCATTAAGCGTAACAGCCTGCTGGGCTGCACTGTTCTTAAACGAAGGTTCCCCAGCTCAGTGCAAAGGTCTGCCTGGGAGCCACAGAGCTGTAACGCAGCCCGGCACAAACTGTGGGTCCTGGTGCACTCTTCTCCTTCCCTGCATTTTCCCCTGTGCCCACACTCATGCAGACAAACCTAAAATCAGAGCTGCACATTATGCATCTGGATTCAACTTCAGCTGCAGGCTCCATTTTTTTTGGCTCCCCTCACAAAGACCTTAATTTGTATAGTAACCTATTAGCATTGCACTCTCAAAAAAGCACTGACTCTCAAATATTAACCTGCTTCTTAAAAAAAAAAAAAGAAAAAAAAAAAAAAAAAAAAAAAAAAAAAAAAAAAAAAAAAAAAAAAAAAAAGAGAGCAGAATTCTCAATCTTAAAATAACATGGAAGAAGTCAGGCTGAACACTTCTGGTGTGCCTATCCCTCCATACTGCAGTTCCTGGGATGCAAGGAGGGATCCCTCCACAGTCCCTCCACATTAAGTTAAACATTGCAACACCATGCTCCCCCCACAGCACTAAGTTCAATCCCCAGGCTGCTGCTTCTTTAAAATTATATAATAGAGACTCTTAGGTAAAATCCAGCTTTCTAAAGCACGCCCACTACTCAGGAGTGCAGATCCAATCACATTCGCAACCTTTATTCTCCTCATTTAAACCTATTTCTCTGTAATTCTCCCCATGAAAGCTGCGTTTCAGCATGTTGCATGGAAGAATTAGCTCAGAATTTGGGCTCTGCTCCCTACAGTGGAGCAGGCACGAATGCATGGATGTGAATACCAGAGAGCATTTGGTTTCAGTTGCTCTTGCTGGCATGGGGGACATGCAAATACCTCCCCTCACCCCTCTCCTTCCCGTCACTTCTCTGGAAGGGTTTGCTCATGAGAAGTGCCTATGCCCCACATATCTTGGAGACAGCCTGGTAAACTAAACCCAGATTTCGAGAGACACTCCAAATCGTTCTGGGAAGCCCAGTCTCTGTGGGAGCTTTGGTCCTTCTTGGGAATTGACACCATCTGCTTACAAAGGAGTAGGGAGAAAACATAGGGCCACCTGGGCACAAAACCTGCCCTCTCGGCACAAAAGATAAGCCACTATGGCTCTTCCACCCCACAGAAGTATTGAGTCGGCTGTTTCCTCTGCTCCCAGGAGCACTGATATCCCACTAACCAAAGGAAGAGAAAGGCTCCCTTCTCCCATAGGACAATACCACAGTGCAAAAATACAGATTGCACAGGCAATCAAGGCATCCTCCCTGAGCAGTATTTTACACTGTTGCTCTATCCCCTTAAATGGCAGAACAGCCGTCTCCAAACAGGCTTGGCACCCGTTGCCTGCTTCCCTTAACCAACCTCCCTTACTCAAGGCAGGCTGCCTGTTGCTGCCCCTCCAGAGCCAACCCTGCCTGATTCATGCTACTCAGCCACCCAGATGTCCCTGGGAAAGCAGGTGCACCAATGTCAACTAGGAGACATACAGGCAGCAAGATGTTAAAATAATCATTTAGTTCTTACACAAGGGACTGCAGCCAGAGTTGCTGGGAAAAGCAGCCAGTGGCAGAGTTGTTGGAAACCCTGTTTTATTTAGCCAACGACCTTCCCCAGCTCATCTGTTTCATGGAGAACCCTAGAGGCTGAAATCTCTACCTCTGCAGAGTGGGTGGGTGGTCACAGCGTTGCCCGCAAAAAATACAAAACAACAAAACCCTAACCACTTCACTCCAGACAGGAAGCATAATTCCTTTAGCAAAACAGTCCAACCCAGAATGGCATTTACAGAACCGAAGACTACTTAGTCACTTCAAACCCAGTTCCATCAACCCCTTAATCCGAGAATAGCGCTGCTGTGTCCTGGCATTGATATGTCAGGATTTCAAAGGCTAATTTTCCTGCAGTCCCTGCCCCTTACTGTCTGTAGACAAATTAGTCTGCACTGCAACTTCTGCTCTGTGCTCAGCTCCATGCCAACAGGTGGAGCTTTCCATGATGCAGAACTCCAGACTTTCCAATGATACCATGTGCCCAGAGAGACCACTCTGACCCATCAATTACTTTGCAGACAGAGATATTTTCACCTCTCTCCTGCCAGGCAAGGAAGAGTCAGACCCACTACTTCCTCTCACACAGAGGCATGCACACACACAGTTCACCTGCTATTAGGCTTGCAAAGGCTGCTGTGCTGAATAAAAAGCAAAGATAAAATGTCCAACCCAAAGGACACACAAACAAAGCTTCATTAACAAGGCTTCCTTCCCTTTGGCTTCATTTACATAGGGCCTGGATTTCAAATGCCTCAGCGTTTAGGTCAGGTCAACAGGTCCCCAAAGAAGGATGGAGGAAAGCAAAAGAAAAACAAGCTTCAAGCAAGGACACCGAAAGGAATGTCCTGACAATGTGCCACACCATCCCTAGGAGGACCTGGCTCAGAGCAGGCAGACTCCTGGAGCAGGGGAAACAAGGAGAAAGGCAGCATCTCTCAGCTTGTTAGCCAGATGGCCAACTATTCGCTAACACACCCTCTAATATACTGTTTTCTAGCTGTCCTACAGTTCACTTCCTAAAATGGGGGTCTCAATCATCACTTTAGTCACTCCTTTTCATCTCATCACTAAGGTAGAATCCTGACTTTTAACTCAACTGCTCTACGAGCCCTGTGAGCCACCCAGAGCCACTGCAACTTTTCTAGATGTCTAGTGTGCTCAGCATTTTCTCAGCAGGCTGGATGCTTAGGGTGCAGACAGAAGAATATACCAGCATCTCTCTTGAGAAGCAACTACAGTGCCCAGGATGCCAGATCACTGTTCTTAGGGCTCATAACTTTCCTGATTCTATAGCTCTGTCTCCACAAGGGCCCAGGAAAATGGGGAAAGGTTTGCCTCAGGTTCCTGAACTGCCACATATCAGTTTGCCAATGGCTTGGTTCTACACTACTGGAGACTGGCCTCTACAGACTAGGAGGAAACAACACCCTTACAGAAGTGGCAGAATCCCCCCCATCACTTTAGGCACAAACTAGCACCTATGTACCAGGAATGGGATGATGAAACCCAAGAAAATTCTCAGCAAAGGAGATGCCCCAGCAAAGCAAGACAATTCCATGCATGTGTGTTTGTGTTATAAATAATAGAAGGGTATAATTTATGGACTGTATTTTCCATGAGGCTTTTGGCTGCAGAGTCTTGCCAGCTATAGCATCAGAGCCCTGCCGAGTTCAGTTGTTTGTGAACATCTGCCCCACCCCACACACTCCTGTTTCCATGATCTCGTCGTTCCTCCTCCCTCTGCCATCCGCTCAACCCCAGCAGCCGGAGTCTGACTGTCTTTCCAGGAAGCCCAAATCGACGTAGCAGACTCACCACAGACTCCCTGCTGGCCACGCCGAAGGTAGCTTTCTGACGCCTGCTGGCGATGTAGGCAGAATTTTCCTGCAGTTTCTCCAGGAGCTGCCGGATAGGCTTGCAGTAGTTGGCAATCTTGCATTCCTTCAGGAAAGATTTTAGCTGGGAGGAGGAAAAAGAGAGGAAGAATGAAAGCAATGTAATAGTTTCCATAAACAGATCCCATCAGCAAAAAACCATTTCCCACCCCCAGTGACAGACAGCATGGGGCGCCTTTTCCCTTCAATTCATACCATACTCGAATGTATCACCCATATTCAGCCCTAGGGGTCCTGCCAACCTGGGCTGGGAGGATGCAAAGAGTTGCCAGATGTTTGTACGCAATCCGGTGCAGGGGCCTTGCTCAAAAACAGCTCTTTGCACCCTTTAACACTACTTCTTTCTGAAAAAAATGTAACAGTGGAGTTCAAGCAGCCAGCAGGAAAAAAGTCTATGCTGTCTGAGGCCTCAGCTCCTAGCTGCCATTGTAGTTACAATATCACTGTCTCCTGCTCAGCCAAATAGTACGAGGGACTGTGGAGCAGATGCACAGAGACCAGGAATAACAGTGGATACCCGTGGATGCTAGATGGCCAAAAGTACAGGGAACCCAGGATTAGAATGGGGAAATGTGTCTGTGGGTTAAGACTGTAGAACACCAATGGATATTGGAACGGGAATGCCAAATACAGGAGGCTGTGGATGAGACTGATGGCTGGGATTGAAGGCAGAGCTTGAGAAGAGACTTAAAATTGGGGTGGAAGTGTCTGTGGACTGGGAGTAAGGGTCTTTGGCATAGCTTGGTGGGAAAACTTGGTGCTGCTACAGCAGCAGAGCTGTGGGTCAGGACAGATGGCCATCTGCAGAGTCACATGGGGTGAAGTTTGTTTAATGTCTGACTGTACCAGCCCAGCTCCAACTGGCACCACTGATTTTTCAAGGGTGCAAACCCACACACCCACCACACAAAAATTTACAAAATAACCCTCTCTGTGGACAAGTTGTGCAGCATACGCCTAGATAATTCTTTCTTTTAGACCCAAGGCCTTACGCGTCACCCTCAGGACAAGAGCCAGTCTGCCAGGAAACCACAAACCCTACTGCTGCCTGAAAGGGCAAGGACCATCCTACTCAGAGAGAATCTGCTCCTGCCCCCTCTCTGCGCTCAAAGCACACTTCACTATTCTCAGATAATGAGACTTCATTGCAAACAGAGCACGTTTTTGTGTTGTTTTCTTTTTTTAATCTCAGTAGCCTTGTCCTCAAGCAAACCTCTTTTCTCCCCACCAAAGATTTCCCCTCCCAATACAAACCACCCTCCAACACCACTGCACTGTTCTGACCCCTAAAAACTAAAAGCTGAGGCAGCAGTGGATGCTCTTGCTGACAGAAAGAGAGATGGGGGCATCCAGATTGACTCGTGGCTTGAATTCCAGTTTACTATACTCTCTGCTAACAGTTTTGACCAACCCCAAGACAAGCCTCTGGAGTGCTGTCCAAATTCTGCAGGCCAAGCTCTTTGCTAGAGCCATATATATATATACACACACTACACAGACACCTGATTTAGAGAAAGAGATCCACCAAGGCAAAAGAGAATGGTTAACTACAATGGAACATTCATCTCAGCTGGGATCTGCAGATGCTATCATGATAGAGATAAAGGGTTTCTAGTCAGCAAACACAGTACTGCCTTCTCTACTTATGGCTTCAAATGTTCTGCCACAAAAGACAGAGCTGGGGGAAGGAGGAAGATGTCTCTCTCCTGTCAAGTCTTCATGTTGGCTTGATCTTACATGCCAAGCTGGTAGGTATTAAATGTTAATCAAGAGGTGACCATCACACCTAGCCCCTCTCTGTCAGGACACTGATCTCCTGATGGGTGTATTGCTGCAGGATCTGCTGTCTGATACAGACGTGGAGAATGTCCCCCCATTACCTAGCAGCAGGGGCTTCTCTTGTCCCTTTATCGCCAGTATATGCCCACCTGCCATCATACATCCAACTCAGAAAAATGTGAGTTAAAATTAATAACTTTCCCCCTTTCCACAAAGCAAATAGCCCATCAAACAAGTACAAAGAAACCATCAGCAAAACTATTCTTCTGCTGGTGAAGCCTGTCCTATCCTCACCCCCCTTTCTAAAAATATTTATTTTTTATAGGTGCTGCATATTTATCTCCACTGAGAGATGCATTTGTCATTCGATTTATCTCACTTGATCCCCACAGCTGCAGCCCCAGATCCATTTCATCCGCTGCCACATACATTATTTTTTCTTTCGTTGCATAAGTGTCAGCAGAAATCCTGCAAAATCTCAGGCTCTATCTGTGTAGTTTGGTGTTGTGTGTTCGTTCTCACAGTCATGCGCTTCATTTCTTCTTTCCCCCTCCTCTCTCCTACCCCTGCAATCCCTCACAGTCCCACTGCTATCTGCCACAGATATTAAGGAAACATGAGACCTCGGTCCTGTGTTAAGAGGCAGGGAACACAACCAAGAAGGTAAAAGAAGATAGAGGAGAGAGAGAAAGGGGCTCTACGTATGCCTTCTTCCACTCTGCCAGATACAACCATCTCTTTCCAGAATAAAAGCAATCAGAACATACACGTGTATGTACGTGTGTGCATATACGTCATTAACATCTCACGTCAGTTCCTAGCTAAGCAGCTCTGTGATTAGTGGGATTGATTCTGTTGAACTGCCAGCCTAAAACACCAATGGTTTATACCAGCAGAGACCACAGCAAAAACCCAGCTCCTCTTACTGTAAACAACGCAGGGAACTATAAATGATCTGAAGCAGCTGGGCGTGTGTGTTCCAGGGAACCCAAATCAAGCCCAATCCCCCACTCACAAAAAGCAGGGGGAATATTCAACTCAGGACAGAGAGTGAGCAGCAGTAGGAGTGGCTGCTGGCAAGGCAAACCTGGCAAGGCACCTCCTGCCCTTCTGTCTAGCTGCAAGTCACGCCTAGATCATGCAGTCTCCTGCCTCCACCCAGCAGTACGTACCCCTTATTGACACCTGCCCGGTTTCTCCCTTTAACCTCCCACCTCTGCTCTGTGATGCCTGTCAGGGCTCTAGAGGAAGGAAGAGGCAGGCTCTTCCAAGCATTCAGACACACAGGCTCTGTGCTCTGAGCTCCTTACCAGCCTGTGGAGGCAGTGACCTCCACGGGGTCGTCCCAGCAGCTGGGCGGAACAGAAGCCTTTGAACTGTCTCCCGCCCCTACTGGCCCTCTTTTCCTTTGATCTGCCCGGGTGCTTCCTGCCTTCCAGGCAAGGAGGTTTTAAAGTTCAGTTTGAAGGCAGTTCAGCCTAGCTTCTCCCAAAGCCGCTGACCAGAAGACGAGGAACGCAACCCTTGCCAGCTGGAACGCAGCTCCTACGACACGGCACTGAGAGAAGCATGAGCTCATCAGGGAGGAAGAATCAGGACAGATGGATTTTTACAGTTAACTGGAACTGTTCCAGGAGAAAAGCCTCCCCCCCCACTTTCCCGAAGACTCTGAGATTTTGGGAAGCTAACCTCAGCACCCCAGTCCAGCAGACGCCACGAGGCTGTGGTTAGTGGCAGCCAAATAGGAATCCGATAGCATTAATTCTCTGCAGAAATACAGGCTAGTCCCAGGGTGTGTTTGGAAGCCACAGGGCGCTTGGTGCCAGAGGGCCGTCAGCCGTTTTTCATTCCAGCTAGAACACTGGCTCCGACAGCTTCGATGCTCTCAACAGCTGCTGGCTGAGAGGAAAGGGCTTTGTTCACTGCTGATAAGTGAGAAGCACGTAAAGCGAGAGCAAGCACAGGAGCTGCTCTCCTAGCACAGAGTGCCTGTCAGCTCACATTAGCCAAAGCTGCCTACTGCCAGCTAGGCAATGGCCTATGCCAGGCTGCAGGGACCCAGCCAAAAGTCATGCGCCTGACAGATGCCAGCCTATTACATACAGCAGAAACAAGATTTGCCTCCCAAGCAGCCTGTGGGTCCCAACTGAGTCATTGCTCCCACGTCAACCAGAGGCATCATAGCAACAAGGTGTGCAGACACAGGGTCTCATGGCAGACACCAAAGCAAAGCAGAGGTTCATGTGCCCATGGAAGATACGATAGCAGTCCTCTGCCAAACTTGTATGACACCTGCCACGCATGAGTTAAAAATAGAGAGGACTGGGAGGAAGGGAGGGAACAAGTTCCAACGTGTTTACACTAAGCAATCTTACTGTTCAAAGCAGAGAGGTCACTGGTCATTCAAAACTGAAGCCACCCAGCTAGCAAGGTATTAGGGAAGGATTATGCACCCAGATGCACAGCACTATTAGGCAGTTTTATTGCAGATAATGAAGTATGTAAACATGAAGTAGCTAGGAAGAACACCCTGCACCGTGGAATGCCAGGGGAGAGGCAAAGGAGACTACTTTGCAGCACTGCTGTTAGGTGCCGCAAGGAGGAGGGATGGAGACAGGAATTGTGCTGTTTTGTATGGAGGAACTTGGGGAGAAAGTGCCCCAGTTGATGGAGACACTATGAAAGGAGGGAAGATTGCCATCTTGTGGAGAACACCTGGGGGAGGCCGTAAGGCAAGGAAAAGTGTGGGCTCACAGAGCACAGGTACTGCTCCAAGACAATACAGCAATTTGGACGACTCTGAATTGCCAAGAACTCATCTGTGTTCACTAGTCAAAAACACATCTCTACAGCAGCTATGCAGCTGTCTGTTCCACTTTAGCTCCCAAAAGAGTGGCTAACTCCACAACCACTTTCACCTACCTTCAGCTTCCTAATAACATCTGATGCCTGTGTTCCTCCCCAAGAATTCCCCAAAATGCAAAGAAAAACTATAATTAAGAAAAGGTAAGTAGCACTCTCCTCACGTTGTGAGGGCCTCTCACTTCCTCTGAGCCCTCGTCAGAGAGCCTCGAGTGCACTGTTAGCTTCAACAACTTCATCCCGCTCTGTGCGCATTCATGGCATGACCGAGAAGCATCTCACACCTTACCTGAATGACAGTGGGAAGAACCAGCTCTGGGAATCCAATGCTGTAGGCTTGGCAATGGAGATACTCAAGCATCAGGTCATAGAGTTGTTCAATGAGTCCATCCTGGGTACAGGAAACAGAAATAGAGATATCAGATGGGAACTAAATCCTACAGCACCCAAATTGGGAAATGAGTCTCCAGCCTTACAGGACAGGAACACAAAGCACATTGCTAGGGCAACTCTGTTGCTCACAGAGAAGCTGTGCACTGTTGGCTGCTGGGGTTCCACTTACTCGGAAGGCCTTCTCCTGCAGGTTAGCATTGGAAAGCTTCAAGATCACTGCGAAGTTTATAGGCTTAGCACTTATACGTCCTGGCTTCTTGTTGAAATCCACTTGTTGGAAAACCTACAACAGGAAAAACTGAGTGTAAAGATGATCACGTGGCAAAACAGATACCAAATGACTCAACTAAGATCATGCAGTTAGTGGCAGAGCTGAGAAGACAATCCAGAAATCCTGATTCCTGCTTGCTGCTTCTAATCACTGTACCACAGCTTTCTTAAATACCCTAGCAAGGGACAGTTAGGGAGCAAACACCAACCACACTTGAAACTTTAGAGACCTGAGTGTGAAAGATGCCACAGAAGCACGAGGTAAAAGGAAACCAACACAAGCAACAGCACAAGAAACTAGAGGTTTGTTCCTCAGACCCATGCTTCTAATGGTCAGAAAGATCATACTACAAAGCTTGAGTGTACTTTGGAGCTGTCCCTTAAGGTGAGAAGCTTTCAACAGCAAGACTAAATGTTGCTTACACCAAATCCATTACCCTTTTATTGTCACTGAAGTAATTGTCCCAGGAAGCAGAGAGACCAGTAAGTCCTTTTCACAAACACCCCTTGCCAGGCAAGGTTTCTATTCTAACACATTTCCCATTGGCAGCCCTTGTACCAATTATAACTGAAGAGCTTTTGAGTAAGTGCATATTATTCTCCATAGACGCATTTCATTTTATAGCAAGGGACATGGAGAAAAACTAGCCCCTTCCCAGAATTTGAGAGGATACCATGCACCCTGCTCATCAAAATGATGAGCACACACAGGCTCTAGGGTACAGCTGGATGCCCAGTACACTAGTATGTAATGTCAAAAGGCAGACCTGCACCTTTGCTTTTGTGTTTTTTCAGAGCTTGTTTAATGATAATGGTTGGGGAGAGGAGTATTTCTGAAACAGAAGGTATGAAGCTTACATAGTAGAAAGAAGAAAATGGGAGGAAGTTTACATATGTGTATGTAACTGGCTCTCCAGGGTGGCATCTCAAGTTTGGTTTTAATTAAGAAGAGCCATTATTGCCTTAAAACTTAACAAACTGTAATCAAGACCAAGAGCTATGAAAGCCCTTTCCCCACTCCCTCCTTTTTGGGAGGAGTTTCCCAGCTTCACTGGGAGAAGGGTAACACGAATCAATGGGAATTTCTATTCTTCATTTCCCCAAAAGACTACATTTGGCATGCAGGAAAGCTATCCTCAGCTGAAATCAGCAAGAGCCAGAACCTGCCTTGGTCCCTGCTGCCCTAGGCAGACATCAGGCAACAGGGTACACTATCCCAATAAGCCTGTGTGCTGTGCTGCTCTTCCTCTGAAGCTGTGGTACAGGAAGGAGCAAAAGGTTTCTAAAATGAGCAGCAATACAAATATGCCCTCTCCCNCCCCCAAACCAAACCCCCCCACCCAACAATTGGTAATCATTTGCATATCTGATAACAACCATTGAGGGGGGCTGATGAGGAGAATATCCCGCCCACCCATACTTCTAAGCACCTCAAAAGCAACCTACAGTTCCTCTCCCTGTCCCCTATGTTCTTAAATCACACTCCTGAGCAGGAAATAATTTCTATTCCCTCTATGCAGCAGCAACACATTCATCATCAGACCCCAACCAGCCCAGCAACATAGGGATGCAGCACACTGATTGCTAGAGGCTGAGGTGAGGAGGAAAGGGAGGGTGTTCAGGTCACATGGATGCCCCTAGGCCAGAAAAGCATGAAGACGACTATTGATTTTTTACATTTTATTTGTCAATCCAGGTTATTTGGAAGGGAGGGACAAGCTTGGTGGCTTGTGAAAACAAAGAGCCCTAGCCTAGGGAATCGATGCTATAAACCTCGTTATGCATGGTTATTTCTTTGGCCAAAACAGTAGTATTGATCCCTGAGGTCAGACGCATTAAAGCAAAAGGCATCAGGCTCTGTGGGATCCCAACATGCTGCTAGGCAAGCGGGGAAATGCAACCAGAGGTTTTGAAACTCTTCCAGGAGGCGCTAGGGAGCCAGTCAGGACGTGTGGGAAGGGGGGAAAACGTGGTTCCCATCTCAAGACTGTGCAGAATGGATCAGCTAACAGCCAGACTGAAGGAGAGGATGACTGATGTCTAAGAATCTTGTGGCAGGGTAGAAAGGCGATAATGAGGGACTAGAGTGCCAGAAAATGTCAAAAGCCAACAATTTGGCTTAAGTGATAACCACTAGCAGACAGAGGAAAGGACAGGGCAACACAGGCAGGAAGGAGAAGGATTTTTGGTGATCTCAAGCTCACCATCGATTTCCACGTGGCTAGTGAGAAGGGTGCTCAGATATACAGTTTACACTGCCAGGGTACAAACCAGAGAATCAACTCTGTACCCGCAGCACTCCCACTGTACTGCCCCATCCGCCCCCCATTTCTTTGTCTCAGGCTCTAGCAAAACCCTCCTGGCATCTGCTTTAATCACCCCAAAGCTGGCTGCCCCAGGCCAGCTCACAGCAGGGATACAGTGCTTTGCTGGCCCTGCCTGCAGCTTTCCCTCAGGTCTGTCAGTCACCCTCCCACTTCACTGATAGAAGGGCTGAGAGCACCTAGTTACGCCTGCTCCAGCAGAATCTGATTATTGTCAAGTTCAAACAAGCCACCCAACTTTCTGCAGAAGCTGGCTTGAAGCACTCGGTCACAAAACCATTAAGGTTGGAAGGGACCTCTGAAAGTCATCTAGCAGGGTCAACTAGAACAGGTTGCTCAGGGCCATGTCCAGTCAGATTTTGGGTATCTCCAAGGACAGACACTCCACTTTATCTAGGCAACCTGTTCTAGCCTCACCATATAAAATTGTTGGGTTTTTTTTTTTTCCTCCAATGCTTAAGTGGGACCTCCTGTATTTTATTTTCTGCATATTGCCTCTCATCTTGTCATTAAGTGCCGTTGAGAAAAATCTGGCTTTGACCTCTTTATTCACAGAATGGTTGAGGTTGGAAGAGAGCTCCAGAGGTCATCTTGTCCAGCCTGCCCTGCTCAAGCAGGGCCACCTAGAGCCAGATGCCCAGGACCATGTCCAGATTGCTTTTGAGTATGTCCAAGGATGGAGACTCCACAACCTTCCTGGGCAACCCACGCCAGTGCTCAGTGACCCTCACAGTATAAAAAAAGTGCTTCCTGATGTTCAGACAGACCATTCTGTGTTTCAGTTGTGCCCGTTGCATCCTGTCCTGTCACTGAACACCGCTTGAGAGCACCTGGCTCCACTTTCTATGCAGCCTCCTTTCAGGTATTTTATACACATTAATAAGATCCTCCCTGAGCCTTCTCTTCTTGAAGCTAAACATTCCCAGCTCTCCCAGCCTCTCCTCACATGACAGATGCTCCAATCTCTTCATCTCTGCGGCTCTTCACTAGACTCACTTCAGTATGTCCATGTCTCTCTTGCCCTGGAGAGCCCTGAACTAGACAGCACTTCAGCTGTGGTCTCGCTAGTGCTCAGCAGACAGGAAAGACCACAGTCAAACTTCTGGCAAAGCTCTGCCTAACGCAGCCCACCATGCCGTGGGCCTTCTTTCCTGCAAGGGTGCATCGCTGGCTCTTGGTCAACTTGTTGTCCATGTCCTTTTCTGCAAAGCTGCTTTCCAGACAGTCAGCCCCCGGGATGTTGTTATTATGGGGTTACTCTTCCCCAGGTGCAGGACATCACATTCTCTTTGTTGAGCTACATGAGGTTTCTGCCTGCCCATTTCTCCAACCTGTCAAGATCCCTCTGAATTGCAGGACACTTATCTGGTTTATCAACAACTCCTCCCAACTTTGTATCATCTTTGGACATCAGGAAGAATTTCTTTACTGAAAGAGTGGTTAGGCATTGGAACAGGCTGCCCAGAGAGGTGGTGGAGTCGTCAACCCTGGAGACGTTCAAAAAAAGGTGTAGACGTGGCACTCCAGGGCCTGGTTTAGGAGTCATGGTGGTGTTAGTTGATGGTTGGACTTGATGATCTTAGAGGTCTTTTCCAGCCTTAATGGTTCTATGATTCTATGATCTGCAAGCTTGCTGATGGTGCCACTCTGCCCCACCATTCAAACCATTAATGAATATGATAACCAGTATCAGCCCCAGTATTGATCCCCAGGGTACATCACTAGTGACTAGCCTCTAGCTAGATTTCATGCCACTGATCACAGAGTGAGCCTGGAAGTTCAGCCAGCTGTCAATACACCTCACAGTCTGCTTATGTAGTCTGCAATTCATCAGCTTGTCTGCGAGGAAGTTATGGGAGATGGTATCCAAAACCTTGATAAAGAGAAGATAAACAACATCCACTGCTCTCCCCTCATCCACTGAGCCAATCATGACATCGTAGAATTCTATTAGATTGGTCAGGCACGATTTCACTCAAACAACCCCTGATACCTGCAGGGCTGTGATCCAGAATTTAAGAGCTGCAATTCAGTGGTGGAGGGAGGAGAATGAGGAAAAGAAAAGATACATCTTCAGTTGGTGCAGTGGTTCAGCTTAGTCTGTCTAAAGTTCCCGTTCTTCCTCTCTGTGTAAAGGAGGCAAAGAGCCCATGTCTTATAGAAAACTAATTTCAGATCTGTGCTTAAATGTATGACAATGTCCAACATTATCAATTCTCCAACTACAATCTTCACATCAGCCGATTTCCTCCAACACAATCTGCTGCCCACTCCCTTATATGTTGCACTCCAAGCCCCTGGGGACTTTCTGCGAAGCAAGCGGCACATCCAAAACAAGACTCAAGCCATTTAAGTGTCAAAGTGAAAAACTCGTGCCTTCCTAAGCATGTCACAGTTAACCTCCTCTCCCATCCCTCCATGGGGGAAGCCAATTTTAAATTGGCATGTGAAGTCTGCCTCTGGGGAGATTTCCACCTTGTTTATCCACACCTGCCTTCCAGCAGATGAGCCACCAACATTCCTGCTGCAGAAACTAGTGCCTGGCACACAATAATTGAAGTGATGAGGAAAAAAAAAAAGTACCTGGGATCTCACAGGCCCTTCAAGGGGAGTAACAATACAAAAATAAAAGCCTGCCTGGTTTACACTCCCTCCCAAGCCACCCCCTCCTATCTAACATGTAATTTTAGCAAGCTGCTTCCCTTGCTCCATCCTGGAAAGCAGAGTCAGAGAGGAGACAGCATTGGATACCCACGCTGGGGAGTGTCAGCCCTTGTCAAGATGCATCAAGCAGCCAGCTCTCATTTCTATTGGCAGGGGCCTGGGGAATTCCTGTGCCTATGGGAATTGCACAAACATTCAATCTGCCATCTCTTGAAAGCACAGCAGCGCCAGGGCTGAGACAAGAGGTAGCAAGGGCTGGGTTTACTTGATGGAGAGGGGGAAGGGAAAGAGTTACACAGTCACTTCTTACACAGGAAGCTTCACAGAATCTACACTTTAAGGTCATGCAAAGCCCTCTCCAAGAAGTGCACAAAACATAGGGTCACAAACTCCACAGACGTTCTTTTACTGCACTTGGATTCAGTTGCAACAGCGACAGACAGGGGAGCCTTTCCTCCCTCCTACCAAATGGAGCATACCTTATGCTGGGAAGGCTTCGTTTCGCTCCCCCGACCCCAGTCATGCCCCTCAAGTCTACTCCTACTTAGTACCAATGCACTGGTCAGATCCCTCAATCTCATGATGGCTTGGATAATGGGCTTAAAATGGATTTTGTTTCGTGACACGGTGTGGCATGGGACTATGTCTATTGACTAAGTCCCTGCTGAATTTGTGAGCTGGTAGAAACAGGCTCATAGTTAAAGCACTAGGCTGGGCATCAGAGTGCAGATTCTCCTCCCAGCATCACCACAGCCACCTTGGGACTTTAGGCAGGTCACTTCCCCTCTGTGTGCTAAAGCTTCCTACCGTCTCATCCACACAGCTGGAATACATCTCCTGCCTGAAGATAGCTTGTGGAGACACACTAAGGGTTGTAAGAGTGTTCAGATACCTCTAACAGAGAGGGGGAGGGAGTTGGGAAGAGATGAAAGTGTAAAGGGAATAGCCCTGAATGCTCTTGGAAACTCCACAGAATACTTGAGGGATCCCTTGCAGGAGATAGGCAGGAAGAAGGCAAAGGCTGTCAGCTGCAGGAAGATATGGGAGTTTAACATCATGCCAGTCAGCTTGGATTACAGAAGTTAAAGCAAAATAATTGTTAAAGCAATGTGAAAGAATATGCAAGCAACACCCATGCACATTTATCCTGCCCCCATCTCTCCTTTGTCACCAACACCTGGACAAGCTAAGCTGAGTAGTGCCTCACAAACAAACACAGCAGGATCGGATGTGGTCAGGGGCTTGTGGAAGCTGGGAGGAAGCTCAGCATGCAATGTGGTAACGTCTGGCTGGGGCCCGACACACAGATTACAGCCGAGGTGTTGGGGCCAGAATGCAAAGAGGAGGGGAAGGCCCCGAGGGGCAAAAGGTTTTATGTCTCAGAGCTCTAAAAAGTAAAAAGCAAACCATCCTCACCCCAAGCTCTACTAGCCCAGAGTAGAGATGCCTCTATCACTAAATCTGGTTGGCAGAATTTCAAATACGCATGAACAAGAGGAAGGAAGCAGGCAAATGGCAAAGCCACACAGGCCAGGGCCAAGGAGCAGCAGAGGAGGCGGGAGAGCAGGAGGAGATTTATAAACATCACTGCCTTCCACAGGCTCGGAGGATGTGGTTTGCAAAGGACATTTACAACAACACAAAACCACAAAATCCTTTGCTTCAACAGAACTTGATTAGGAATGAGCCCAGCTGACTCAGGTCATTTATTATAGAAGTCTGCCTCCCCCCTCCTCTTCAGTGTCCATGCTGACCTACTGGGGCTTCTGCATTCCTCACCCTGCCCTGCTCACACTTCTTCAGTGAAATTTGGCTGCGCCACTTCTGTACTACCTTCTCACAGCAGCAAGGCTAGAAAGACTTATGTGGAGACATGTCAGGCATCTGATATGTGGGAAAGCTGGATGGTCTCTTAGCAAGAGTATTTCACCAAACATGCTGCATTTTGCCAGGTTGCATTCACGGAGATCTTTTTCCTAAATAAATTCTTAATTCTTGAAGGGCTTTTCCTTCCATTTACCTTTGTCTGACATTAGGAGAAAGTCTTCCTTTTGCTAAGATATGAACACTTCAGCAGGATCAAGTAACAACAGCTTGGGCAGTTACTGCAACCAATTGAGCCTCTGAATCTCTTCTTTGGCAAACCCTTTGCCTACTCTAGCTGCATTAGTTAAACCACCTAGGAATGCATTTTTGCATCCAGCTGATCTCAGATACTCTCCACTCACAGGCCAATAAAAGTTTAATTCTATTTGCCAGGGATTTTAGGGAGTAAGCAAACTGGGCAATCTTGAGAGCTGTTAATGGGTATAGTAAGTGAGTTTCCATATTAGGCAGTAGGCATCAGCCATTGCTACGTCAGCAGGAACCAACTAACCTCCAGGATAAATGGCAACACTGGGATGAAGGTCCTGGTGTTCTCGGACAACAGAGTTAGTGCACGGATGCAGTGCATGCGCAGAGGGTAGAAACGAGCCGTTGGTACCAGCCTAGAGAGAAAAAAAAGAAGGGTATTAGGCCAGGTTTATACAGGAACTGCGCCTGCAGCTTCCAGTGACACTTGAGAGCCTTTCCTACTCTGCAAAAAGACAGCTTTAGTATAGCACAGCAAACTGTTTGACCTGCTGCTGAAGCTATCCCATAGTTGGAAATAAAATTCACACATTACAGCTATAACACTAACACACAAATTCCTGCAACCAAAGCACTAGGTTTCCAGCTTCTGCTGGGAGAAAGTGCTACAAGACAAGAGCTTTGCAGATGAAGTTTATCACTGATGCTGTTTAGTCATATTCAACACTTTCGGCTCTCATGTTCCCAGCACAGGTAGGTATGCAAGAAAAAGTAGCAGTAACCAGCAGCGTAATACCCATCTAAACCAGCAAGTTTGACCAAGAACAGGGCTCCCCCAGCATACCAGAGGGACTACAAGGAGGAAGATGTTTCCCATTTTGGGCTACGTACTCTCTGTGTACCCACCGAGTTCATGCTGTCACCTGAACAGTGACCCTCTTAGTGTGGAATGTCGCCAAGGCAGAAGGAGCTGGACTAGCAGTGACCAGCATATCAGAAAGGACAGAGTGGGAATGAGAGTGACGTCTCCCAGCCAAATCTGTTTAGCTCTCTCCAATCCAGAGGAGCACCTGAGCTATTCCTATCTCCTTCAGAGAAGCCACACACACATTTGAACAGCCAGTAATCAGCATGCAGGGGAAGAAGCCAGACTTTCTTTGACCCACACTTCAAGCCATTATGCACTCAAGTATTAAGAAGAAGTAGAGCCAACTCCCTTTGTAAGGTCAGGCCTGACAAGGGTCAGCTCCCCCAGCGCCACGTAAACCAGCAGAGGGGAGAATGCAGAGCCATCCCGAAAAGACACCAAACCTCATTACTGTGCCACTCTAGAAACCTCTCACTCTGAATGACCTGTACTTGAACACATGGATGACTCCAGCATTAACAAGGTGGTTTTTTAAAAAAAAAAAAAAAAAACAACCAAAAAAAACCCACACACAAACCCACAGTTCCCATAGAACAGGCTCAAGTCTGATAAGTGAACCCCTCCCCTCCCCAGAGAGCTTGCTGAGCAATCCAGGAGAGCAAAAAAAAGAAGCTTGACCAGACACCATAAATCACCTGCATCTCTCCCCCTCCAAATAGTGAAATAATTATCATTGGATCCATTATAGAAATAAATCTACTTTGCACCCCTGATCTGGCACCACTGGAGATGATGAAAGCCATTCTCAGGAATTAATTGATCAAGGAATAAACCTGTTAAGTGTATAGATTTACTGTAAACCAAGACCATTAATTTTAGAACACGCAGCAATGCAACAATCTGCTCAACTTCCTGATGGCTGGATGCACAGGGAATACAAAACACAGCTGGGTCCCAGCTCTGCTGAGGAAGGTCCAACAGCCTAGTCACTCCAGGGTGCAGCCAGGGGTTCACACTGACTCACACTTCATCTCAGCAGAGAGTGCTCTCTAATGTCTTACCATCACTGTCTCTGGGAATGCCTGCTGTACTTCTCCCGTGCAGCCAGGGCACGGGCTGTGGTGTAGAGAACAGCCTAAAGGCTTCTCAAAGCTTATTTTTACTCGCTACAGCTCCTTCTGTTATACTCCTGGGTGACCATAATCTTCCTCTGGCTACAGAGGATAGAGAAAGCTTCTTTCAACACCAGCCTCCACCCCACCAGGACAGGTCACCATGGGAAGTTGCTCAGGGACACCAAAGCTGTGCTTGCTTCTCCGTGGAGGAGGCTGTACCTGCTCTTTCCTTTACATGTGCCGAGAGGCCAGAAACCAAAACTTAATGGGCACCAAAAATCCTCATTTAACTACAACCCAGGGAGGAACTTTGTTTTTATAGCTTAGACTGGGAGCAAGGTAAAAATCCAAGCAGACGTGGTCAGAAAAACACTTTATGGGATGAGGGGAAAAGGGATAACAGNCACAGATGGACGGGGACAACTACGACCCACCCCAAAAAAAAAAACCCACGCCACAAACCATCCCACCAAAAAAACCCCACCCACAAACTGAAAAAACCCAAACAAAACCCATGAACTCGGACAAATGTGAGCACACAGAACAAAAGGAGGAACTTATGGACTGTTGAGGCAGAGAAAAGCACAAAGCAGAGAAAGGAAGGGGGAGATCACCTCCTCCACATTCTACTACATCTGCAATGCCTACAACACTGCCCCACTGGTCAAACTAACTGCAACCTTTCAACTGTTTGTGAGAACAGTATCACTTATTACATGACAATTTCATGAGCAAACTCAGCAAGGAGGCTCTTCCCAGCATCACAAAAGTCAGAAACCATCAATTCCAGCACTTGTCTATTCAGTAGTCCAACTTCCCTGGACCGCATCTTGAGCACAGGTAACTTCAGACACACATGGGGTCCACTTCTGAAATACGTATTATTAAAAATAGTTTCAATGCATTTTATATGTGAGAAAGCAAGAAGAGGGAACAAGAAAATGAGGGAGCTAATTTTGATTTTTAGCAGGCAACCCTCTTGTACTAATTATCTTATTTAATCACTTCTCAAATTCTGCCCTGGTCCCTGCCTAGAGCAAAAAGCCTGGGATGGATGGTGGTTTCTCCCCATTCCCCTCGTGTAAGAGGCCAGGGTGGCATGAGGAGCTGATCAGGTCCTACAGACAGACGGACACCCGCTCACTGCCCTTTCACTGGAGCCAGGCGCCACCTCCCGGTACAAAAGGCACTGGGGAAAGGGAGTCTCCTCCCAGCACTACCACCCTCTGGATGCGCCCCAGAGCACTACACATCAGGAGCAGAAATGAAAGAAGGTATTCCAGATGTTAGATAGCATCCTTCCCCACCACCTGATCACATATACACACACCTCAAAGCTGAGCAGCCCAGAGAAACAAAGAGAGGGGTCCAGCTCATTCATGCCATCTCCACAAGAAAGTCTGCTCACAGCAGTCAGACACTAAGCAGCCCCCACACAGACACATACCCCTAAACGGCCCTTCCAGAAACGCATGAAGTGGTACATGAAGCAAAAAAACCCCTTGACCTGCAGGCTAGATGATTTTATCCTCTCACCTCACATAGAAACAACCCGAGTTCTTCCGTTACACTCAGTTGCTACAGACGTATCTACACCAGGGGATGTGGCACAGAGACCGACTCTTGCTAGTCTCAGTTTGGACAGCACAGCCACCAACACCGAGAGGAGGCTGTCTATACTCAGGAAGGAGTCACTAGGGATCCTGGGTATAGACTGAAGCCCAAGGAGCTACATCATTCCCACATCTGCTAACCTAGCTACCCCCTTTTTACATCCTGGACACTGGCTTGGCTCAGTAAGGAAGCCAGGGTGGGATTTATTTCTATCTTCCCCACCCTAGAACCCATCTGTTGGGTTCCCAAATCTTTGAAGCCTTGTCAGACAGTAACTGCACTTCATACTGAGCAGCCCTGTCCATCACAGATGCTAACAAATTCTGTTTGCTGCTCTTGCTGAGACTCACCCAATTCACCTTCCCTTGGCTCCAGATAGCTGATTTATCTGCCTGGACAGGTAGAAAAGTGCCTAGATTAGTCCGCAGGACAACTAAAGCTCTACAACAGCAGTGGGAAGCAGCCTGTGCACATGGGGGATGGGAAGAGGGATGTATGCATACTGTAACGATCGTTTAAATCTGCTTATCTTCATCACCATTTGGGATTTTTTCAAGACCAGGCGGGTGGCGTTTTAAAGCTGAGAATCTGGTTAACAGAGCTAAAAGGATTTCAGAGATCACCAGAGATTCAGAAATTCCCTCAATGCTCATTATTAACAGCCATTTCAAAGCACAAAAATTTCATATATAAACATATAAATTGATGGAAAAGAGAAAGAATTCTCAGCAGAGACATATTAAAAACAATAAATGTGTCCTTGTTCTTCAAATTCTAACAAATATGCACAAAAAAATGCATCTTCTAACTGTATTTACTGAGCTAGAGATGAGGACTTGATTCTGTATTTTGGCACTGTTAGGTCCTGAGGCAAGGTAGTACATTTTTCCTTGCCACTTTGTACAATTGGGAGGATAATCTGTCCAGGCTATTCAGATTGCAATTTCTGCGGAGCGGAGAGCCATCACCTACCCTGCACGCTACCTCAAAATAGAGCCTTACTGCTGCAGCACTACTGCACAATGTACAATTACTAGCTAGTATTAAGAGTTCATCTCCCCTTGGTCTCCAATTGCACACACACTAACAACACCGGGATTCTATAACTACTGGGACAAATTCCACCATGGTTCAACTCCACTAATGGAACTCGTGGAGTTCAGCAAGCTTAAACGCAGACCACTACACCTGGCCGATACTCTGGAAGTGAGAAAAAAAGCCCAAACAAACCCCAAAACAAACAAAAAAATCCCAACAACCCACAAATGAGAAGAGCTTTCATACTGCCAAAGATACTTGAGCAGGCTTTCCTACTGGTGTGCATATTTTAAGAATAATTTAAAAAAATCTAAACACACTTCGATTCCAAAACCAAGTCTCCGTCTCCTCCGTCATTTTTTTCCAAATAGCTCAGCTCTGAGACAGTCAGAAACTGCTACACATGGCATGCTTGCACTTGGACAGTTCTCCACGGAAATATCCAGACAGCTATAACCTCTTGGAAAGAACACTCAGCAACACAGAAATACTACCTAGTGCTGCAACTGCTCTACACACCACAAAGCATTCCGATGGACGTTAAAAAGCTAAGCTGCTCCACTTGGGCTAGTTCTTCATATGAATGCTTGGCCACTACTCAGTTATTTCAAGCTTTCCTTTAGAAAAAGAGGACACCATCTAGAATGTCTTCTTGGAGATACAGTTCTCCAGCAATAGAAGTATTGTGCTTTTTAGCAAAGTTAACTGCATTGCTCTGGGTCTCCACAGCTCCCCACCAGATGATAGCAAAAAGTGTGTGCATTATTCCGAAGTGTGTTCAGACCACGCAAACCCTGCAAATATTGTAGAGCATAAAGGAAGAGGAATTTCTGCTGGGCACCACTTAGCTGCTTTTCACATTAGCCCAGAAATGGCTGCATTTTCACACTGAGTCACAGACCAATTGGTCCTCCTTCAATACGAGAACTCATGGAAGGACTTGAACTGGACACTAAATCAGGTAGAACTGAAATTCCTTATACAGGGAATTTAGTTGTGGTGTAGGTTATTCTTTCCTAGGCTTTCTCACCACCTAAACATACTGGTGCTCGCAACACATCTTCAGCTGGAATACTTCAAACAAAAGCAGCTCTCAGACAATTCCTTACAATGCAAGGTTAAATCCAAATCACATTAACAATAACACCCCTTAGTAACTGCTCTGCCACATCAAGCAAGAGAAAAAAATATAGCAAAAAGAAGAAAAAATCCTACTTACTTTATACAGCCAATGATGACCTGCGTCAAAGGATAGATCAACGGCTCCATAACCTCACTGGGATAGATTGTGCTGAGAACCCGACACCAGAAATACAGGCAGTGGATATACTGCCAGTTATAAACAGACTGGAAGTTCTCCTGCAGAAAAAGGAAAAACACAGGCACAAACTTGAAAATGTGGCATTTGAGAGGAGTTCACTCTGGTTTCTCTACAGGACTCATTTTATCCAGCATTCTCTAAGAGGACATTGTGTACTGTTTAGAGAGGGATAACTAACATTCTAGCTGTCACTTTGATGCTAGTGGCTGACCCACCATCGAGCGAGTTCAGATGCTGCATTGGCAACATTATGATTTGGTACTAGTTAGTGCCTTGAAGGAAATAATGAGCAACACACAGACTGCTTTTCTTCACAAGCATGGCTCATTTGAGAAGGATGATTTAATGACCCAGCTCACAGCAGACAGTGGGATGTGGCCAAACATTAGGAAACCTTTAACTGTTCCATTTACCCACAGCCCCTGGGACAGTCCCTGGTCTCCCACAGGTAGAAAGGCTGGAAAGTAGTACCCCCTCTGACACTCTTGTAAATTGCCTTCTGGCCTCTGCAGGCCAGAGAGGCAGGGAAAAAGGGTGTGTAAAGCTACACTACAGATTCAAGCTAGGAAGAAATTCATCTCAATTCATCTGGATTTCCCCTCTCTGCAGTCAAACTCCTTTGGTTGTTACGTAGCAGCTTGTCCTTCCCACTTGATGCTTCCATTCCCTCAGCTGTATTAATCAAAACCCCCTAACCACCACCCCACTAACTCTAAAAGGTAGTATCAGTGCTCATTTTAAAGATATTCCTAGGAACATTCACTGTCAAAGCAAGGACCAAATGATCAACCCAGCACACCTCCCCGCTTTTGGAAACGACATTACCCAGGACAGTTTCATTTTTTTTCAATTGCAGAGTAAAAATGACAGACAGCAGAGGTGAGAACAAACTTTCAGCTCTGTTTCTCAGCCAGTCTTTATGGTTACCAGCAAAAACAATGCAATAGGCCAGCGGTGTGCCTGACATGCAATGACACACTGAACCAGCATTTCAGGCTGGCTCAGTAGTATGGGTAGGTGTGAGTCAAGTCTTGCACCAATCCAAGAGACATTGTTTTCAAGAATGTTTGAGCAAGCCCCCACTCTCTCCCTGCCATGTGCTTAAGCAGCCCATAGTGCCAGATTAAATAAAAGCCCAGAAGAGTGCAGGAGTCCCCCTTAAGGGCACCCTTTCCAAAGAATTCTGCAGGCCTACGTATTCCCCAGAATTGCACCAAGAACTTATGAGATTGCACTTAACAAGGTGCCTCAGCTCCAACTTGTTTTTCAGACAGACGTTCAAGGCCCAGGTAACCTCCTCTTTTGCATGGATGAAGCAAGATGATTAAGTCCTGAAACAATGACAGAAGCCCTCAATTGCAGCCACTGGACCAAACCTTGCAGTAGGGACTTAAGCCACAGCTGGAAACAGTAGAGCTCTCCCAGCTCTCACCAGGTCACCGAGATGTACCAAGAAGCTCTGTTCTCAGCTTCTTTTGCACAGAACAGATAAGCAATCTGCTCTTGTAATCACCTTCCGTGACCACCCACTGCTCAATTCAAATTAATTGGCTTATTACTTGGATTTGTATATTTTGGTTGTGCTGTTGTCATTTAAAGTTCCTACAACCCTCCTCAGCTGTGAAATCAAGTGGATTTAGGTCTTGTCTGGGCCAGGACTGAGGGTGTAAGAAGCCAATGCAATCCAATTAGGGCATATGCAGCCCAGACTTAATTTATCTCTGCTCATTTATCCCCATGTCTGAACAGCCAGGAGATTTAACTGGTCACCAATCCTGCAATGTTTGGGAGCAGCTGAACAATTAATCTATAGGAGTCTATTTTGCTAAACACGAATAAAGCCAGGATCAGCAATCTGACTCAGATTTCCAAGGTCAGACTGGAGGTGGCTAAAATCAGGGCTGCTCCCAAAAGGTCTGAGCTGCTTTGTTCAATTAAGTCCTTTAAATAGTATGGACTTCCCTGGAAAGATGCACACACCCAGGTGTTCCTAATCTTCTTTACCTTGAGGTTTTACAACAGAGGCTGCAAACAGCAGCTTCACAGAGTGGAAAAAGGGTGCCCAAGGCAGAAGATGGAAAGTGCATCACAAACTCTTGCAAGCAGGGAAGAGAAAAGTGACTTCAACCCTGCAGCTGCCTTTCCTCTCCTTCCTTGCTGAAATTCTAAATGCAGGCAGCTACGAGGAGATCTCTGAAGATCCCAAGAAGATTTTTTGCCCCTGGCAAAAAATTCCTTGGCACGTTATGAAATGGGTCAGACACAAGTACTGACACTTGAGAGACACTACAAAAAGCCTGGAGTGGCTACTGTAATTTCCCCCTCTCTGCACATTCCCCATAGGAGGGTACACTCTGACGGGTACCTACTTTCTTCTTCATCGTCATTGCACTGCGCAAGTGAATG
>WAAD01009685.1:153678-164253 GCA_013389945.1 Fregata magnificens | reverse complement strand
TTGCACTGCGCAAGTGAATGGCAAGCTGACGGATATAGATGAAGGCATGCTGGTAAGAGGTATGTGTGTCCAGGGCATACATCTCTGTCAGTGTGCGCTGCATGAAGTTGATCATGGGCAGGACATTGGGAGACGTGAATCTGGAATTCTTCACAAATGCGATGTACATTTGCTGTGCAGGAAAGAGGACAAGACATAACCACATAAACCAGAACAAAAACATTCTTTCACTAACATTCCCCACCCAGGTATGTCCAAACCAGGGGTGAAGTGTTCCTTTTATAAGACAAATCGCTTCAAAGGAATTTGCAAAAATAATAATCCAGCCTGCTCTTTCTTCAAGGAGACGGGAAAGGGTCTATTTAGCACAGAGCCTGGAGATGCCCGCGCCATTGCTTCTCTGCAAGAAGCGAGAACTGTGGGATGGCTTTGAGCCATACATGCTTATGGTTGATCACAGTTCTCTTTCTGTAACAGTGGTACCTAAGCAAACTACACTTGGGAACCTCAGCTATTAGCTGAAAGATCAGAACAGCTCAGTAGCACTGAGTAGTGTGTCAGCACTTGAGGAAAGCCCTCAAGAATTTGGAAGATGAGTATTCATCCAGTAGACAGATGAGTACCAGAGCCCTTCCCTGCTAAGGCCCTGTGTGTCTCAGGCAGGCAGGGCAGTAGTAGGAAGCAGGATATCACTCTGACCTCACATAGAATTTCTTCCCTGTTTAATTTTCTGGAGGTAGCCAGCATCATCATCAGTACCTGCCCTGCCTAATAGGCTGCAGCTCATGTTTCACATATAACGTGAGAAAGAAAAGCTGCAGAGTATAGCAAGTACCAGCCTTACCTTGAGCAAGGGACTTAGGTACACCTCTTTCTTGTAGCGGCAGATTTTGTTCAGCACAAGGAAGGCCAGTACTCTCACTGTTTCCTCACCTGTGCTCCACAAATGAATTGCTTGCTGGAACAGAAAATAAAAAGATACAGATAAGTGAAGGAACAAAGAGCCCCTTCCTGGTTACAGACAGGCCTGAGCTTCCCTCCTTCACACCAAAAAACCAAGCGAGGAGGAAAATGACACAAAGATGGCATGCTGTATTATCACAGAATCGGTCACAACAGCACTGGCAGCCATTCTGTCCTCATACTCTAGCTGTGAGACCACACAAAAGGCAAGGCTGATGTTTCCACGATCAATAAAGGAAACTGTCTAAACCCAGCACCTCTGAAAAATACATGCACTTTTATTCATGTGCTTAAATACATATTTGAGCTTCTGAGCACAGGCACCAGCTTGTGCATGTGATTCAATCTCCTGGGCTTTGCAAAGCTTCCTCACCATCCCGTAGACAGCAACACCACACTAGATTACACAGTTGGCCAAAACATCCTCCAGTCCAATGAAAAAAGTAATTTTTATGTCTTACACTGAATTCTGCAGAATACAACTACACTGCAATTACACTCCAGTTCTCACCATGAACACCAAATTCTAGTTTCTCAAAGAATGCTATTAAAGATGCATTTGTCTCTGGAGAGGGGACACCAGGGTTTGATTTCTGAATTTATCAATGTTCTTTCCCTCTGGGCAAATAGGTTGCAATTCCTGAGATACATCTCCTCATGGTAGTTCTGACTTAATTCCAGTTCCCTGGACATTCACTGTATTAATTCAAACAATAGAGCAGGAGGAGGGATTGGAGCCAGAGACAGGACCTGTGTAAGGCAGCACTTCTGCTGAGACATATCCATAGTCACTCTGGTACAGACATGATGATGAGCTCCCAGTGCATCATAAGAATACCTACATCAGCTGGAGAGGGGTAGGTTAGTCTGTGCAGAGGGCTGGGCTAACAGACAGCCCACCACTGACATGTAAACTCATTAATCTGAGTTCTACCCATCTCTGCATTACATAAAGCAATCATATATTGGTCTCTTCCCTCAGCTTCTTGAGAAGCAAAAGAATAGGTTTTGTTCTTCCCAGGTCTGCCTGCATTTGCCTGTTCAGAGTATAGATTCATTTGGACATAGCTGGCCCTGTCAGGAAGCATCTGGTACAGCAGGATGACAATCACAGCTGATGCCTCCAAAAACTAGTTACCTTATCTCCACTAATGAACTCCAGAGGAAATCGGAAAGATTGCAGCTGCAGGGCTGAAAAAGCCTGCTCAAAAAATCCCTACTGTAGCAGTGAGCAGACTGCTACACCTTCAGATATGAGGTGTAACAGCCTCCCATCACTGTATACCAATCATCTTTACCATCAAAGGGTTTCCAGCCTCATTTAAATGTTGTGTTGCAGCTTTTCACTTAAATGTCACCCTGTTGCCCTCTTCCACTCTTCCACGCCTCCTTTGTTGTTCTTAAGTGCTCAGCAGTTGTGACTAAGTTTCTGCAAAAATATTCCACCCCCAGCTCTTGAGAGTGAAATACTATCACAGACGTACACCCAGGCTCAGCACACAGGCAGCAATTACTCCATCTGTGATGAGGAAGCAGACAGCTTCCCCAGAACACCTCCATGTCACTTTGCAAGGGGATTAGCAGTAGCTACACACAGTGCCACATGCCCACTCACCTCGGATGAGAGCGCTTCATGGCACCTAGAGGGCCTGTAAGAGAAGCAGGAGTCCTTTCCAGGACCAAAAGAAAAGCAAGGGAAGAGGAGTACAAGAGACTGAACTGTCATGGGATCCAGCCCAAATACGACGACAGGCTCATCTGAAGGGGTAAAGAAAGTACCTCAGATCCAAATGACATATCATAGCACATCACCTTACCTTGAGAAGTGCACGGCACTGCTTTGGAAAGGACAAATAATATGGCACTATGGAACTGACATGCTGAAGGACTGCTACACCGACCGAGGCTTCTGTTAAACAAGACAGGAGCTGTGGAAGGAAAACAAAACACAATCCCGTTCCGTGTGTAGTCCTCACCACCTCTTCCTTTACCATTAAGCATCTGTATTTTGCTGTTTCCAAGTATTTCTGTGTTACCAACGGACTGGAAGAGCAGCCCTCCCTAGGAAGAAGCTCAAACAAACCCCCAAAAGCTGTATCAGGAAAGGAGCAGACACATGGTGGGTTAAATAACTCCCCTGAAAGTACATCATCCTAGCAAATGTGAGCTCAGGCTACTGGACTTGGATAGCTAATGGCACCTGAGCTCATCACGTAAAACCTCAATTGTGTATACTGCAAAAGCTAAGTCTATATACAGTTTAAGACATCTTACAGATGGCATGACACCAATGCCTCTGTCATCTCAATACAAATGGTCAAAGCACAACAAAGACACCCTCAGTCTACACAAGGCTTGGAAACAGACCATCAGAGCTATCTGACGACTTACTGGATTTCTGTAATGGGAAGCTGGAATACTACTGGGTATGAAGAGGTTAACTCTAGCTCAAGGAAAAGGTTAGACAAACTATTTGAGAAACAACATCTTGGTATTTCCAGGTTGTTCAGCACAGTTCACCTGGAGCCAAACCCAGAGACATTTGCAGTTTCTAATTTGAAGACAACAATAAGCTCAAAGTCACTTCAATTTGAGAGAGGTTCTGCCTGATGCAGTGCTCCCTCTTGCCTGCAATCCCAGTTGCTGGAAGCAGAGGCATTTTTTCCTACTTTCAACTTTCCTCCTCATTCTTCTCCTTGCACTGCAAAGATTCTGAACTGAGCAGGTCTCCTTTGCAAAGTCCCTCACACACCAAAAGGAAAGGAGAAGATACTGTTCAGAAACTACGATGCCAGAAAAACACTGTAGCGAAGCCTGGGACTAAGGGCACCCAGTACGGGACAAGGGATTACTTCAATGGGACTGCATTGCCAGCTTTTCCTTTTCTACTGCAATCTTCAGTTCTGCTGCTGGCAAGAGACACCACGACTTGAGAAAAAAGCTCTACTGATCAAAATGCTCTTTCTGCTAAGTCATTCTGCCAGCTTACAGCTAAGAGATATCAGCACTTTCTTTTTCTTTCCTTATATCCTGTTCCCTCAGCTTCTGAAGAATGAGTATTTCAGTGTTGTTCTTTTGTTTTTAATATTCCAGGTTTGTGGATGCTTGATGAAGCAATGTCAAAAAAAATTTAACTGGGGTGTGGGGGGGAATTTCCTTCAGAAATAATCCATGAATTGTCTCTGAAACACCAGACATCAGCAACTTTGGATGGATGGGATATCCTAGCGCGATTGAGCATAATCATACTTGGAGATGTCATATGTGAGGAGGAGAGGCTGTCAACACCTTCTTAGTATTTACTACAAGAAGTGGCAAGATCATAGTGCCAAAAATGGAATTAAAGATGCAGAATGCAGGAGCACAGCACTGCAAACTACTTTAAAGCCCACGAAATATTAATGTCAGACAAATTAAGACAGAAAGTACTGCCAGAATGTTAACCCAGCCCTTCGTTGCAGGCTACCTATTTTGACCCAACCATCCTACGGACCTCCAAATTGTCAGTTAGATCAAATACTTCCAAAACAAGACAGGGAACTGGGTGGACACACAAATCTGATGCCTAAGGCTTTGAGACTCAGTGAGATTGCTTCTGCTCACTGCAGTCTCAGCCACTAAGTCTTATTCTCCACTACAGAAGAAGGCATAAAACCCAACACCCAAGGTTCCCAGTATTGCGATGACCAGAAAGTCACCCTCAAACTGGAGTAACTGTCTTTTCAAAAGGAAAAGCACCTGAGGCTACACTGCTACCTGCTTTATTAATTATCTTGTTGATTGTTTGGCTCTCCTTTTAGCAGTGTTGTTTACAGATGCAAAAGCCCATCTGCCTCATTCCAAAATACCCTGAATTGCCCAGCAATGCACAGACTGACCCCAGTAACACAAATATGCTGAAATTTCTTACTTGTATAGTACAGCTGAGGTACACTTTTATGTCCAGTCGCAGCTTGCTCCAAAGTGGGCTGGTGGAAGGAAGGACCATCCTGGAAGTGAGCAAGAATTGGGTTTAGCTTTAAAAAAAGCCCACCAAATAGATTAGACTTCAGCAGCCCAAAGAACAGTGAGTTCACTTCCTCAATATTGCCAGTGAGTAAAGACAACTGCTTGCAAAGCAAGAACTAAAAGAAGTAACAATTTTGTCATGGGTGAAAAGAAGTACTTCTACTCTGTAAAAACTGCCTGAAGAACAGTATTAGAAAATTCAATTCAAAGAGCTTCCCAGCAGAGTACCCAGATCTCTGGAAGTGTGATACAGGGAGCTGTGACAGCCAAAAAGCCTGGTGGAGACCTGAATCCCTCACACTGATGTTATCTTCTAGTCAGGCATTCTGCAGCCACTGCCTGAGAACAGAGCAAGCTGGCTTGTAGCAAGAAAGTCTGTTTTGGGGATCAAACTAGTGATATTTGCTCAGTCTCTTCTAAACTTTTGACACTGCACTTGGAGTAGTGCCCCCCAGGCCATCCCAAAATTCAGACACGGTTTGTACAAGTCAGGCCTGGGGAGGAAAGAGGCTGGTATTTACATGAAGAACTGGAATTTACTTCTCAGACTAGGTACCACTGTCAACAAGAAATCTAGAGTTTAGCTCACCCCTCCCTTCACCTTTGACAGGGAAATTAAAAATAACTGCCACAAAAATTACCCTGGAACTGAAAGCATTTCTGAAAGGCATTCAGTTCTCACTCTAACCAACAATGGGAAAAAGAGAAGAGCTCAGACTATGAAGCAAGTAATAAAACTTTGTCCAGCTGAAACTCCAGAGAGGACTGAGGTAAAGAGCTTCTGTGAATGTCTAGTAGGAAACAGGCACAGGGGCTATATAAGGCTGCTCCAGCTTGCAAAACATACTGAGAACTTCACAGCTTGTTTTATGAAACTGGGCTCATAGTCCCCAGCTATTGTATCGGTTCATCCAGCAAGAGTTCAGACGGGTACTTATTGAGTTTCCAGCACCTTTTCCAGTTGCTCCTGGTAACAGCTATGCTGATACCTATTCAGTTACGGGCCCAGCCCAACTCTGAAACTGTTTGAGCACCAACCCACACAATAGCCAGAGAATTCCCAGCTCCCGGGCAGCAGTTGAGATTTCAAAATTATCATTCCCCCTCTCTAGTCAAATCAAATTGCATCGGCAAATACGATACAGAGGTACTGGACCAATGCTGCCATTCTGGAAAAAAAACGAATTGTACCTGCCCAGTTGCATGCTTGTTTCCATTCCACCTATGCTCTAACAGTGAACAGCTCAAACTCAGATGATCAGCCCTCAGACCACCAGACTCTAGGGCATAATACAGCTGCTAAAGCTCTGGATTAACTAAAGCGGCATACTTGCAATACTCTGCCTACATATAGGCAGAAGGCTTGGTCCCTTTCTCTGAAAACCAGCTCACAATGCCTTAACAGTGCTCCTGAGTGCAAGCATATGCAATTCCAGATCTCCTTCTGTTGAAGCCACACATCCTCTGCAAACGGCTGGAGTCTAACATTACAGAGGATGCACTTCTGGGGAAGAAATGAAGAACCTGGCTAAGACAACTGTGAATACAATCAGGTAACTGTGCTAGTGTTTGGGAAAAGCTGCCATCTTTTTCCAGCTTCACAGCCAGGGTGCAGTTCTGAAAAACTCCAGCAAGCTTTCTCTCACCTACAGTTCTCAAATCTCCTCAGACTTACTTTAGTTTGTTCTTTGGGGTTTTCAGAAGAAGCAGCTTCTGCAGGCAGCGGAAGAGGTCCCGGACACAGAAGGACACAAGGGCATTGAACACTGGTTTAAAAAAGTCAGTAAAACATTTGTAAATGATTTTCCATGTATTCCTGGTTTCTCAGCTAATC
Organism: Fregata magnificens; assembly: GCA_013389945.1. Taxonomy (NCBI): domain Eukaryota; kingdom Metazoa; phylum Chordata; class Aves; order Suliformes; family Fregatidae; genus Fregata; species Fregata magnificens. The sequence goes on along the minus strand of WAAD01009685.1, from coordinate 157,448 downwards.
TGAAAAGAGCTCCCCAAGGAACTGAGGCCAGTAATTCCCACAGCAGAACTATTGTGTTTCCACAAGCTTCCGGAAGACATCAGTTTGTCTTACCCTAGACTTTTTTGTCTAAACAGCAAGATTACAACTGACAGTTTTCTGGCACAGGGGCCATCTCTTTGCTCTCTGAGTAAACAGCACCAAGCACAAAAGCAGCCTGACCCATGACCAGGAGTCTATACTACCAACAATCTCCCCCAAACCATAATGAGAATTAAAGGCACTTTTTAATTAAAAAAAAAGTCACAGGACATGTGAATTTTATGTGATGTCTGACATTAAAGAATGAGATTTTACCAAAAGCAATGAAAGAGATATAAAAAGCCCTATGCCGGGCAAGAAAAGATTAAGGAGAACATGTGGGTTTAAGTAGTCCCACCCCACAGTGCCAGTTCCAGATGGCACACAATAACAAGCTGATAAAACACAGTGAGAAAGTACCTGCTAATTTAGCAGTAAAAGTAGGTGGGCTGGAGGTCACATCCTCTGAGACACTAACAAAGATGTTTCCTGCTCAGCCATGCTCTTGCAAGTCTAAACCAGGACTGTCTGCAAAACCTGAAGCTTATGCAAAAGGAGGCTAGGCCAGAGAGAGAGGTTGCATCTCATTTGTTCTACAGGCATGATAATCTTGTAGAGAAGGAGATCTAGACATGCAGTATTTTGAGAGGTCCTGGCTCGGGGAATGGGATCTTGATAGCGCAACTGAACTCTGAACTGTTGTGAGGTTATAGAACACTATTTAGTAAGAAGACTTAAAATAGTCTTGTAGGATTAGCTCTAAGAGGGATCAGCAAGAAGCTGCAGCAAAAGTTATCCAAAAAAAGATGCACTACAAGCACATAAACTACCTAGCTTCAACTTCACTCCAAGAAGTCTGGTGAATGAAGCGTGGTACTTTCCTCAGTCTGCAAGCCCAGCTGGTCCAGGCATGCACACGGAGAGGTACACTTACACATTGGGACACCAGAAGAGATACCACTGCACAGACTCACCACCAGGAAGAAGATAAGCTACTTAAGTGAAATGAAGCCTACGAAAGGGTAAGTTAACTCCTGCCAGTACTTATCCCCTCTCTCTTCCAATAGCTAAACCTTCCCTATCAAATTACTTCCCTTCTCTCACAGAAGTAGTATGGTGACCAACTCACCTGCAGCATCAGTGACTTGAAATTTGCTGGGATCAGCCCCACCATTATCTCCTTTGGTGGTTGCTACAGCTGCTTTAAAGGCTTGAGTGATGTCATGGAAAAGTTTTGGTGTTAGCCTTCTCTGGGGAAAGAACAAAAAGGATTGCTGAGGAGAAAAAGCAAGCAATATTCTGAAACTCTGAAGCACCTTACTGGGACAGGAGTAACGGAATTAATTTTAAGTTTGATTGCAAAAATAGCTCTATGCTATAACATGAAGAAAAAAATGCCAAGACAGTGTTAACAAATGCTAGTGGCCTTCATTTGCTCTAAAATGGGTTTCTAGGGCTTTTAATTGGTTGGGTTTAATTGGTTGAGGGTTGACAAGTAATGAATCAGTTGCAAACAACTATCCAAGTTGACCTCTCCCTCCCCCTCTTAGTCAGAAGCAGCAAGCCATTTCATCACTACTCAAAACATGACTAAAAGAGTTCTTGGAGCTGCCAAAGGCACAATGCTTAGCAAGAGGACGAAAAAAATCAGAATTTAACCATTCTGACCTCTTCTGAGCCACACAAGTTTCTCTAGCTTCTCCCTCAGGTGGAGCACCAAATACTCTAATCTTGTAGCCCAAGAAAAATTGCAAAGACAAATCGTGCTGAAGTAACAAGAGCTCTAGGAGTATGACCTTGTATGTAGGACATACATCTTCTCTGTAGATTTTTGTGAAAGATAAACAAATCAAAAGTTGGTCTTTTAGAGGCAGCAACACACATGGAAGAGTGTTTAAAGGAGAACACTCAAGTGCCTTGTATTCCAACTCCCCACTCACCTCTGCAGCTTTTTTCCATTCTTCAACCATTTTCAAGCTCACGGGGATGAAACAAACTCTCTTCCGTTTGACTGCTTCATGCTCTTCTTCATCTTCATCACTTGCTTCCTAGAGGAGTCAGTACCAAGACTGAAAAAAGGCTTACACACTTCTTTTCTGGCCCCATCTCTTTTGCTGAGTAGCTACTGAAGAGGAAGGCAGGCAGGCAGCAGTGAATTTTATTAATGCTGTTATCAGCACTTTGTGTAAAGCAGTAATAAAGTTATGGGTATCACAAATTCCAGAAAAGCTACTTAAGCCCTGCAGCTTTGCTACATAAATACAATGTGCAATAACATAAAACATCAAGGAGAAAGAATATCACTTGAGGCAAAACAAACTCTCATTGGGAAAGAAGACACAAAACCAAAGCCACAGAGAAAATACACTCTAAGGCTCTGCTTTTACAATCTTTAACAAACTCCTCATGCTCGGCTCAAATCCACAGCTGACTTCTAGATTACAAGCCTGTACACCTGCAGATGATCTTTGGGGAAGCTCCTCCCCAGTGATCTGTGCCACTATAAGCCCAAATATACTTAGGCCTTACACTGAAACTCAAACACTTAACATATAAGTAATTGAAATAATTGATTTCAGCACTCCAAAATAGGGCCCAGTACCTCCAGTGTATCAGGTGGTATGTGCAACCCCTCCTCCTCATCATCAGAACTGTCTGAAGCATCGAAATTCAGCAATGTGCGATCATTTTCCTCCAAAAACTTATAAAATTCAGGATCTTTGTCCTTCAGCCGGGACAGTTGATCTTTATGTTCAGACGCCTTTCCCTTCTTCCTGGTAGATAAGAATTAACATGCATTTATTCATTGCTCAAACTTCTGCTGATGCTGTAAGAAAAGCAAGCAACTTCTAGGCACGAAAGCACACCTGGGGCTAATTTGAATGGTGATGGATTTATCAGGGCTGTGGCCACAGTTCTGTATCCCATTTAACACCTGCTCCAGAGGACTTACGAAAGGTTCTTTTAATTCAGCACTAAGAAATCTTGATAGCAAACTATCAGGTTGTACTGGGATACTGACCAGAGGTCATGAAAACATCTTGCAAAACCAAAAAAATCTCTTTCTCATTTTCTCAGAATTACTCTTGTAAGCTTTTTATAGAGAATAGAAAAGCTAGACCACCAGAGAAATCTGACAATGAAAGGTCGGTAAAACCTTATCTGATACTAAAGAACTGTTTTGGCTTCTAATAATGATCAGCAGTGCCCAAGAACTACTTCATCATTTTCTATCCACAGATACTCCAGCGTTTTTCAGTAAGACCAAATACACGCGAACTGAGGAAAAACAGAGTAAGCTTTGCCTGACTCCAGTATACCCTGTAAAAGATTAAAAGCACACACAAGCGTTTCTCCACTGCAGTTACTGAATTGACATAGGTACGACCGACAACCTGACTGTCCTGTAACCACACTATGGTCTTGAACACAGCCCTTTTAGGCACCTCTGACCCAGCTCGTCCCAGAACTAGCTCATTCTATGACAGATGCTACAACTTAGTCCCGCGCTTACTTATAAAAGCAGGCGAAAGTTAAAAAAAACCCCAAGCAGCCAAGCAACCGGTGAACGCGAGCTCAGACGTGCCAAGCCTCGCCGAAGCGGGCGAGAGGCGAGCGCTAAGGGCAGGCTGCCCGCAGGGACCGCCCGGCCGCGCACCACCAGCGGCGGGCCCTCACCTCCCAGCCGGCCGGGCCTGGAGCGGCTGCCC
>WAAD01009685.1:61601-152775 GCA_013389945.1 Fregata magnificens | reverse complement strand
GGGGGCCGGCGGCAGGAGGGCCCCCCGGAGGAGCCCTCCGTCGCTCCCCGCCGCCGCTCTTGCGCGTCCCTCCTCGGGGAGCAAGTTTGCCCGTCGGGGCACAACGCGGCGCGCCTGGAGGAAGAACCGGGGCCGCTTCTCCGCTGCTCGCCCGCCGTTCCTCGGCGTCGCTCTGTAGCTGAGGCCGGCAGCGTTTCTGCGCTGAGCGTGGTCTCCTTCCCTGTCCGCTGCCAAGTCGTGGAGCGATCCCTTTGGTGAAGGAGAAAGCTGCGGCTTTAGAGCCTTGCGAGATGCCGGGGCCCAGGGAACAGCCGCAGAGAGGTTCTGACCGCTGCGTTTTTGCTTGCCCTCCGTGGAAGCGCCCGGGCTCTTTGGTGTCGGTGGCTGTGGGGGAGCTGAAGGGCACAGGGAGAAACATTGCCTCAGGTTTTCCGGTAACTTGGGGGTGGAAGCGGGAGGCAGCTCTTTTCTGGCCTCTGCAGTGACCATTAGGGCAGAGAGCTCTCCTTGAGCTACAGCATCTCTGTTTGTGGAGGCGCTCCTAGGGAGCGGCAGGCCGGGGCAGGCAGCTGGTTTGGTTCTGCTGGCTGAGCAAATACCTCCCTCTCCGAGGAGTGCTGGCCCTGGGACCTCGGCTTCTCTACAGCAAGGAAGAAACGCGGCGGGCAGGTGGCTGCCCGCGCTCTCTGTGCATCAGTTCACAGCCACCGACTGACCGGACTTTTGTGCCAAGCTAGAAAACTGCAGAAGCGGCGGCCTTGGTTTTATGGGGTCCCTCTGTAAAGGAAGTCTGCTCTACTTTGACTTCGATGGCCGCTGTCCGATGAGCGCTATCTTGAGGCACTCTCCGTTGCTGGAGATCACAAGGAGGGAGGTTGGTTCTGGAGTGATTCAGCAACGTGGATATTTGGGTGCTTTTGATCCTGACAGTCTCCAGGTGTGCTAGGCTGATGCAGGTAACTTGTTGCCCCTAGGACAGGGCATAGCTGAAATGAGCCTCAGAGAGCTACCGCCCCTTCTCGGTATGGATGGTCCGAAGGCATGTGCTGCATTTAAGGATGGTAGGAGGGATGGGGCCTCCGCAACAGATTTGGGATGTCCGTGTGCTAGCGGTTTGCACCAGGAGGTGCTGGCTTGTTACAAGTTCGCTGTTACGTGGCTCGCTAACACGTCAATGTACAATAGCCTTTTGGTTACGATCACTACAGCCAAGCAATTACCTCTGTGGAATCTCTCCCCTCTGCAGCCCAAGTTTCTCTCCTGACCCATGAGCATCTGCTGGAAGTACTTTGTTCAGTGAGTAAGACTCTTGGAGATCTTGACTGTAAAGATCTGAGTTTCCTTCCTGAGAACCGACCGATTCATGAATCCCAGCAAATAGCATTTAATTCAGAGCGGACCAGGAGCTGGCAGGCATAGTAGCCACTTCCTTTCTTGGTTTGACAGTCTAGGATCCAAACAGAGTCGATCCTTAGCATCTTGGGTAGCTAGGACGGTCCCTTATGCTTTCTGTCAGCTAAGGTCAGCTTGGTGAGGGTGGCAATGGAACCTCTTTGCTCTGCCAGCCCATCTGGTGGCCATCTGCCCTTGCTCTCATCAGCATCAGTCTGGGTCTCTGTAGATGGAGTGGCACGTGATAATCAAGGCAGGCATGCTCTGAAGACTGGAGATCTGCTGGGGAGACTGTTCTGGGTTCTGGTCTTGCTTTGCTGCATTTCAGGCGCAGCAGCTCAAAAATGAAACAGCCATGCTGAAGTCTCAGTGCTGGCTTCTGTATTTTCTCAGGTGCTGGAGCCTTGCCTCCAAACCCTTAGGCAAACGGGACTTGGTAGCAAGAGAGGCTTCACCCTTTCTGCCTGGCCTGCTAGAACTGGCTGCAAACCACGCTGCCTTCTCTAAAGGATGTGACTCCTCAGGGACAGGAATTCAAGCTCCTTCAGCTGAAATTCCCAGGGTCTGGGACCCGCCGGCCTTGGCAGGCCCCCGGTGTACCAGCAAACTTAAGGCCATTATGTCACATGCCCCTCACAGCTCAGTTTTCATGTATGTGGCCTGTGCCGCTGCCTGCAAGAAAATGTGAGGGAATTCTCTTAATTGTTTTCTGGCTTGAAAACAGGCTCCCACTGCTCCACAGTGTGAAGCACCGAGCTTGTTCAGAAGAGGAAATGCAGATCTGCTTATGTGGTCCGGTACGTCTGCATTGCCAACCTACACTACGACTGAGGCTGATAGGAGGCTTTGTAGGCTGTCCACAAATGTGGCGTGGGCCATGCAGTCTCTGCAAAAGGGATGAGGCCAGGGTGCAGCTGGTGATCTTCGCTGGTGACCTCCGGGTTCGGGGAGTCAATCATGAGCAGCGTTTCACAGGGCGTCGGCAGCAGCGTTGTTCTGGCTTATCCGTCTGTAAAAGATCTGCTCACCCATTTGCAGCCAGCAGACCCGAGTGCTTTCTCCTTCTGTCCTAGTCTACTGCTGGAGCCACTAGGCCACGCTGCCTCGCGTCATGGAGTCAGCTTTCCCTTTAGACGCCAAGTGGTAGCTCATGCTGAGTCTCACCAGATTCATCGCTCTCGTCTGACGTCAGGGCATTGCTGAGCGGTAGCGACCCGTTCTGAACTGGCCCACTGCCACCTACTCGAGACACCACCACCTTGCACAGCAGACAGGTAAAGGGCACAGTCCCTCTTTGAATAGCCGCTGGCCAAGGATGTTGCAGGCAGGGAGCTCCTGGGCAAGTCTAGGAGCCAGGAATGTTGAGATCCTCTGATATGGGCTGCCTCCAATGGCCTGAGTGCTCTCATCTTGTCTGTTTACCTGTCTGAAAAATGAGTTGGGGACAGAGATGTCTGTCACGGGGGAGGCTAGAGGGCGGTCAGGAATACCACAGTGATGGATAGTGCAGCTGAAGCTGTTAACTATCACTCTGCTGCCTGGAGAGGAGACTTGCTTGATGCTTATGTGTAGAGGTTTGGCACTGCCATAAAATAGCACTGGATGCGACAGTAGCTCCTCTCCTGTGTCTGCTGGGGGACAGTGGGAGGGGGAATTAGGACATGACCCACATTTCCAGTCCTTGGCAGAGGCAGAGGGCTCCTTTTACTTAGATTTTGGTGTACTTTGTGCTGGACAGTAGGAACTGCTGTCTAATCCCAGTGCAGCTGGAGACCTGCACATTTTGCTGAGCATCTCAAAGCGTGAATTAGTTTCCATTTCTTGTTTCTTCCTAACCTGGGAATTCAGCAGTCCCAAACCTATTCGGGTCCTGACCCTTACAACCAATTACTCAAAGTGACCCAAATATTAGCACAGATGCCTCTAAATCCCTCAACCATGGAGTCCTGCTTGGAGCTGCTGTGATCCCCTGTGTGCAAAATGCTAAAGGCAAAAGCTGAATTTGAAAACGCCTGCAGGAAGAGTTGCTGCCTCTGCGAAGTGTGCATGAGAGAGGGAGAAGATTGTGTACCCAGATAGGCACTATCAGGCTGGATACCCTTTATCTCTTTCAGGTGTGGGAATGTCCTGGTGCAGGCACTGAGGCTCTGCCTTGCGCTCGCTCCTCTCCCAGCTAAAGCACTTGTGAGCGTGAGTTGGGGTAACTGAGAGCAACTTTGAGCTGAGTTTCCAAACAAAACTCTCCAGGAGTAATGGGGAGAGAGGCTTTAATTAGAAAAGACCTCCAGCCTTCTGTGTGCACCAGAGCTGATTGATTACAACGCACTGAGTTGCTGAAAGACACTGACTAGGTCAATGTGCTGAATGCCCTTCTTGCCTGAAGCCAGCACTGCCTCTGTGCTGTTGAGCTGGCAACTGTGTGCAGTTTTCCCCCGTCCTCCCCACCCCCTAGCCGAGGCTCCACATCCTCTCTGGCAGCTTGTCACTTCTCTGCAGATGTCTAGACAGGAGGATTCGGTGCGTGTCAGTTATGCCTAATTCATTAAAAAAACCCAAACCCTACTGAGAGCTGGGGATTCTCAGTCCTGCAGACTCAGCGCTGTCTGCGGTGCCCCGTGCTGCCTTGAGGCTAGCTCAGAGCAGATTAATTCCACCGATCGGCAGGAGCAGTGCATGCCTTGCCCTCCCATCCATAGCAGGGGGCTTGGGGAATAGAAAGCAGACGTGGTCAGGGGCAGTGCTGGCAGCGGGAGCAGAAGAGAGAGAAGAGGAGGTGGAGAGAAGTGTTTGGGGCTGAGGTGTGTGCTCCTAACCTCTCCTGGCAGCTCACCTCAGTTGTGTGTTCTTGGCATGCTCACGTCCTCTGCCATGTCTGTCAGGAGCTGGCAGAGGGGTGCAAGGTGTCCGAGTCCTCAATCTGGCTGGCTGAGACTGCCAGCTGCCTAATTCTGCTGTCCCTCCTGCCACCTCTGAAGGCAGAGCTGGTGCTGGGAATGACAGCTCCCCTTGCCACGTTAAGTCACGTTTCCATCAATATTTGCAGTCCTCACCTCTGTATAGGTCCGGCTGTAAATCAGCCATCACAGTAGCCATGACTGGACCTGCAGTTCAGAGCATCTAGTTCACTTGCTGGTCCTGAACTATTAGGTCCCCCTGCTGCCTCACAATTGCTGGCTCTTCTAGGCTGAATACACAATCAACCTTATATTAAAAAGACTGAATGTGAGCTGCTGCATACCGTTGGTCTCTGTTTGAATTCCCTGGTTGCAGGTAAAGTGTTACAGGGGCTGAGAAGGGACTGAACCCCAAAGTGTGGTATTGAGGGAGATAGAGTTTTCTGTCTGTATCAGTGATGCTAATGTGACAGGTCCTGGTGGGGACAATTGCCTAGATTTAGTGCCTGCTTTGCATCTGAGTCCTGGGCATATACAGCTGGATGATTTCCAACCCTCTTTGATTGTGTTTACTGTGGGGAAGGGAGCAGGAAAGGTAGGAATGCAGTATATTTTGTAATGGGCAGTGCCAGGCCCTCTGAAAGAAGCAAGAATTTGGGATATCCAAGTGTGAGGCGTAAGGGCAGGTAGTGTATATCTGCTGTAGCTTGTGAAAACAGCCCTGGTGTCTTAGGCATGTCTACTGCAAGAGGATTACTGATGCAAAAATACTGCTAGTCATCTAGTAGTTTACAGCTTCTCCTAAGACATGGGCTTCAGAGCCGTGGACAGGGTTCAACAAAAGGGATAGCTCAGTCAAATTAACGGGGCCTCCACAAAGCAATAAGGAAGGTGAAAATTTGCAGGCCTGCAGTGTAACTCAGCTGCATCTCTGGATGCTGGTACGAGCTGTATTAGTGGTCTTACTTTGCAACAGCACAACAGCAGCTATTGTTACTGCCGGCTCAGCTGTTTGTGTCCCTTGACTGCTGAAGGGAAGGAAGAGAACACAGGAGCACATCTTCTTCCCAGCCCTGCTCCCAGGAGGAAAGAAGCTACTTGCGCTTGTGTGCACACCCACACGGCTGGGCAGGGGCTTGCCTGTGCCCCCTTAGGCTGCCCCGGTCTAGTCCTGCCCTGAGCTTTAATGTATATTGCACGTTTCAGTTCTGTGGGGGAATGCTGAACTGCAGGAGCCTGCTTACTGGCAAATGGCCTGTGACTCCTCTCAGAGGGGTTAAAAATAAGAATTCTGATTTCTGGTGTAGGGGAGATGGAGATGCACTTGGAAGCAGCGATTCCTGCCTGTGACTCCACTGTCAAGCTCCTTCTTCCCCAGGGGTCCATGCTGTTGCTCTGCCCCTGGATGAGTTTTGCTGTGCTGTTGTGGAGGGCATTGCTTTGGCTCCACCACTCGGAATGGAGATCTGAAGCTGCTGGGCACAACAGAGTAGCAGTGGCAGCAGCCCCTTCCTGCCTGCGGACAGAGCCAGAGGAGGTCTGTAGGCAAAAAGAGGACTTTGTGCCTGGGAGATGGACCCCCAATGCCAAGGAAAGGCGGGGAACCACTCCTCTGAAAGGGAAACTGGCAACATGGTGCCACCTTATTGACCGAGGTTGTGCTGCCCTCTGCTCTGTTAGCGCTGTGACACACTGGGATAGAGGGGAGTGCCAGCGAGGACTTAATGTCTTATCCTGAAGGACTAATGGCAGCACTTCTGTGGGAGATGCAGTGCTGCGCACAAAACAGGGCTTTGTAGCTGATTTACCAGAAAAGAGGTCTTGGGATATCAACATAGGAGTAGGGCACATGTGGAAGTGATGGGTTTAAGCATGATTTTAGGTCAGGCCTTAGGGCGTGTCATGCCTTAGAGTAGGGGATGTCGCCTCATCCACAGCAAAGACTCATCCCCAAGATCTGACCAGCTGTACAGGATGTGTCTTTGCGGTCTCCTCGCTAGCCTGGTGGACACAAAACCTCCATCCAGGCTGTCAACAAAAAGCCATTCTCCAGGGCCTTCCTGGGGAAAGGGCAGGCTCTGAACTTTTCCCTGGAGGATACTCTGTTCCCTGTTTATTGCTCAGCATGCTTCTTTTCACTCTTGGCAAAATATGGTTTTTTGTGCAAAGAGAACAGACCTCCCTTTGGGCAGGGATCATTTGCATTAATTAACAGAGCTGTTATGCATGGCCACGCTCTGTCGCATAGGAGCCAAACAAACGCCTTCTTTTTTTTGTCATAACCTAAGAGTTATTACAAGTCAGCCACCGCATCCATTATAGCTGATGCGTAACACGTGCATTCATGCTGCTGCATGCTCCACAAAAGTGGGCTTGTATTTACTTCCCCCGGCTGGAGCTCTGGACACTGCTTTACTGTCTCTTGTGGTCCAGGCACTGTTCTCCATTAATTATATCTTAGCGGTGCTCATAGACCTTCATTTCCTGGGAATGAAGTTTTACAAGGAAATAAGGAATATTTAGTGCTGCCGGTGAGGCTGAGAGTTCAGGCACAGCGAGTGGCACAAGCAACACTGGGGTGTCCTTTCCCTGTTTCCCCACTGATTATATTCTGACCCATTAAAGCAAAAGAGCTCTGATGGGAACAAGTTATTGCAGAGCAGAGGGGACACAGGGAAGTGGGACTGAAGGGGCTGTACCCACTGCAAGCCTTAGGCCAAACCCATGCCAGCACTCCTGCGCTTCAGGACAGTGACCTTTTCCCAAGGTGGCTGGCGGGTGGGTGAGCAGCTCTCCAGGGCAGGGCTTGCTGAGGCTGTAGCGTGGCTGCAGCGAAAAACCATCAAGCAGAGTTGGTTCAGGCTGCCCGCAGCTGTGGGTCAGGTCAGCTGTGGACTGTCCCCTGGTGCGGGGATGCTCTTGGGAGCCCAGTGGCGGTGCGGTGGCTGGGATGGCGTCTCCCTCTGGTCCTGCTCCTTGCTCGGACACGTTAGAGACCAGGTGACACAGTGGTGGTGTAGGTCAGGGTGCTGCACACCGGTGTGGGCGAGGGAGGCACCAGTGGTGTTTCAGGAGAGCTCTTCAGGGCTCTGTGAGGTGCATGCCAGCCCTTGCTGGTGACAGCAGGGGGGTGTGGGTGGAGAGGGGAGTGAGCAATAGCTGGTCTCTATCTCTTGGCCGTGGGAATCATTGCAAGGAAAGCTAATGTCACCCTTGTCATTCTCTGCATTTGTACTTGCCCAGAGTTGTGCAATGACTCAGTGGCAGGGCTGGGAAGAGAGCCCAGCACTTCCGACCCTCTTTGGAAATGTGTTTGATTACTGTGATGCAAATGCATCGGCTACAGCAGCCTTCAGTCTGTGTCTCTCCCCTGACCACTGGAGCCGAGTTGTGTGCTACCTCCCGCCCGGCTGGGGCGGCAAACCTCTTCTCACCAGTCTCTGAGAGCGCAATGAGAAGCACTCCTGTCTTCTCCCTGCTCCTCTGTCCTGTCCTGCATTGTCCCCCCGGTCCTCCCACTGCTGTAGAGCTAGGAGCTCCCATCCTTTGCTACCAGCACCCAGGAGGGGCAAGGCGAGTGCTCTCAATTAGATCTGGGGCGTGACTTAAATACTGATGGGGAGAAGTATGCTCAGCAGTGTACTAAAAAGATAAACCAGCTCGAGCAGATCAGGAAAACCCTCAGGCTTGCAGCTAGGGAGGGGAATAAAGGCGAGAAAGCACTGTCCACTCTCTGCCGCTAAACCAGGTCTGGGAAAGGAGTTCTTGAGCCCAGGTAGAGATGCTAATAATTATAAACTGCCTTCGTGCAGGCCCCTCTCATCCAGCAGTGTCCACGCATGTGAATTAACGTGCTGAGGGTATCCTAGGGATGTTGCAGCTTTCTGAAAAGCTCAGCTGAGGGGGGTGGGAGGAGAAGGCCAGTCAACTCCTGGGCTCTTCTTTCCTGTCAAGGGCACAATGGCATCCTACTCTCATTGCTGGAAAGCATCAACTCCCTTTGTTGCGTGCCCATGAGTCTTCCCAGCTGACAGAGATATGAGGAATCTTGTATCATGCAGGATGATGCAAATAGAAGAGGGCATTGCAGGCTTCTTTCCTGCTCAGGAAAGATGTTTATTCATCTTTTTTCCTCCCCCAGACTCTAGTACATGATACAATTGCTGTTTGAAAATGAATAGATGGCTGCATTCGTGGCTGAGCAGGCACAGCATGGTGGGTTTCTATTTTTAGGCTCAGGACGGCTGGCAACATGTAGGTGTCGTGAGGAGCACAGAGGCTGAGGGGATTCTCTCGCCGCAGGGATGCGGGGGCAGGCGCACGAGTGCAGCACACGGGCTTTTTTTCTTCAAGCTGTCTTTTTTCTCCTGCTCCCTCCCCCTTCTTCCTCCTGCTGCTCAGTCATTCTCTCTTCACTCCCCCACCTTTCCTTTGGGTACTGCTAGCAGGGAGACATTCAAATGCCTTTTGAAACACCATGAGCAGCCTAGATGCAGACAGCACAGAAAGAGAAAACATCTTTGCACAAATAAACGTCCTTATTCCTTGATTAGGCAATTTTTGTTTTCTGTGAGCTGATCAAGTTTATACTCCTGCTCCCTGCCTGGGCTGTCTCAGATTGTGTGGAAGGACTGTTCCGCTCCACACTCAGTGGCGTGTATGTGTACGTGCAGACGGAGTTCTGCTTCGGGTCCCAGCCGCCTGATCAGCACCTCTGTTCTTTGCTGTCTGTCCCTCCTGTCAGCCTTATCAAACAAAAACTACCTGAAGTTCAAAGTTACCTCTTGGAAGGACAGCCAGGGTCTCAGCTGGGGCTGCTTCCAGGGAGATCTAGGAGCTCTGCTTTGCCCAAACTGCCTGCTAGCCTAGCACAGGAACAGGAGTCTGCGGTGCTGGAACAGGACCGTTTGGTGCAGCCTTGAGACTGTGGTGAGCTTGGATGTGCCTGGGTAGAGGATGCTGGAGGGTAGTGGAGATCGGGATCCTGTTCCCTGACTGACCACCTGGGAACCCCCAGCCTCTGTCTGAAAAGAGGCCTGAAATATAAAATGGCAGGAAGAGTTGAATCCCAGGGCTGCAGGATTCTGTACTGGGACTGTAGAGCTCTGTGCTGCAATTGCCTTTGCCCTCTGCCCTATCCTGAATTGTGTGGGCACAGGAAAGACAGCAGCTCTCTGAGCTTAACTTTTGAAGGCAGGTGCATGCATTACAAATCTCCTAGCATCTTCTGGAAGCTGGAAGGGACCAGCCACCACTTGAAGAGCTGTGGTCCGCAACATCACTCTTGCCTTTTAGGATATGGGATTCCCTGATTATTTTTTGTTTAGGCTAATCAGGGTTGTCCTGTTCGCTGTCTCTAGTGGTCTATTTAAGCTGTGTTTGTTCAATGCAGGACTTGGCATGCCCTGGTGAGACTTCTAAGATCAATGCTTCTGCTGATATTGCATAGAAATGCACCTTGTTAGGTGGATTTGGAGATGGTGCAACTTCAAGGAAAACCAGTGTGAGCGCATATGTTGTAGAGCGGTACCCTTCTGAAGGCAGGTAAGGAGGATATCGATCCAGAGATGAACACAGCTGGGAAGCAGTGAGTGTCACAGAAGAGAAGAGTCTCAGCATCGCTTTGCATTACTTGTGTTCTTCCAGGGACTGTCTCCTCCCCATCGTCGGTTTATGAGCAGGATGATGTTTCCCTGTCAGGGGCTGGTTAGACAGGAGCTGTTCTTGCGCGGGGTCTTTGAGCAGTGGTGGGCATACTTGGGGGCTATGGGAATTGTCTGGGGCTAGAGCTATTCCTGCCTGGGTAATGCTTTGGTTTTCCCCCATGTCAGTGCCGCTGAGAAGGGAAAGCCCACTATCTACCACCTACAGCCATGGAAGGGGGTGTGCAGCTCCTCAACCGCGATGGTCACAGCATCTCCCACAACTCCAAGCGGCACTATCACGATGCCTTCGTGTGCATGAACCGCATGCGTCAGCGTGGGCTGCTCTGCGACATTGTGCTCCATGTGGGCACCAAGGAGATCAAGGCCCACAAGGTGGTGCTGGCGTCCTGCAGCCCGTACTTCCACGCCATGTTCACAAGCAAGTAGTGTCCTCTCTTCCCCGCGGCCAGGGTCTCCCTGTTCTTCACACCCTCTCTTCCCTGCAAACTCCTCCCCTTTCTGTCCTTCTCCCTATTCTCACTGCCCTACCCTATGAAAATATGATGCCTGTATATCATCTCTGTGAGTAAGTGCAGTAATGTTCCTCATTTGGCTCCTTTCCATTAAGCCCTTTGCCCATAACCCCCTGCACAGGTATCTTGATGCCCATCCTGCAGACATGGACCCCATTCCCTAGAGTATACTGCTGCTTCTCCTTGCTAAGAGGTGGGCAGGAGACCTTTCTGGGCTGTGATGCTGGGCTGTGGAGGTGGATGCGGCTTGTTCCATGCATGGTCAAGTCTTCCTGAGGGGAAACAATCCTGCTGTGGGGCTTTGTTCATGTCTAGTATCTGTGTTGCCCCAGATGAGATGAGTGAGAGCCGCCAGACCCACGTGACGCTGCATGACATTGACCCACAGGCCCTGGAGCAGCTCGTGCAATACGCTTACACGGCTGAGATTGTGGTGGGCGAGGGGAATGTGCAGGTAGGAGCTTCCCCCCAAATCTCTCCTCTCCACAAAACCGTTCTGTACGAGACTTACCTCCTGGGGGCTCTTCTCTCCCTCTGCTCAGCTCCTTCAGCTGTTGTTCTGTGATGGCACCTGCATCTAGCAGTGGTCAGGGAGTTCACCTGCTCCCCTGCACCCAGAGGTGTGGCTCCTGCAACTGCTGTGGCTGGAATGGCTCCTCAAAGCACTATGCAATGGCCAGATCTAGTCCTGAGCATCTGCCATTCTCCTGCCATTTCTTGGCCCTGTGGGGAGTTACGGGTATCCTTCTCAGCTCTTCTTTAGCTTAGTCCTGTTGGAAACAAAGAATGCTTTGTCCTCTACGTGCTGGTGTGCCTGAAGGTGCTCAGTAAGCCTGCTCAGTTATTGACCTGCAGTGAGACGAGGGTGAAAATGGTTTCCTTGCCCTGGAAACTCTTTTTTCCCCCATTCTTTTCCACTGCCAGACACTTCTTCCTGCTGCCAGCCTGCTTCAGCTCAATGGTGTGCGGGATGCTTGCTGCAAGTTCCTACTCAGCCAGCTCGACCCATCCAACTGCCTGGGGATCCGGGGTTTTGCTGACACGCACTCCTGCAGTGACCTCCTCAAGTCTGCGCACAAGTACGTCCTCCAACACTTCGTGGAGGTGTCCAAGACAGAGGAGTTCATGTTGCTTCCTCTTAAACAGGTGAGGTCCTGGTGGGAGTGTGAAGGTATGGGTGTGGCAAGGCTTTTCGTGCTCTGTCCTGGAAGGCACAGTATGCATGTCAAGAGCCCAAGCAACCTTCACTGAGGGGACAGGGTTTGGCAGGGGAGCGTACCCAGATTCTGTGCTTTGGTCCTCTCTGTTCAATGGAGAGACAATACATGGGAAGAGTGCTGTCAGAGAGTGAGCTTAATCCCATGTGAAATAGGGATGGCAGGGTAGCACGGAGGAAAATTGCTGTCGCTGGTGCTTGCCACGTGAGCTCTGAGCACACTGCCCTCTCTCTGGGAGCACAGGCCAAGGAATACGTCCTGGCTGCCCTGGTCACATAGCTATGATGTTTAATTCAGAGCTCAGCTAATGTTACCTGCTGCTCTTTGTGTGGTGCCAGTATGGCCCTTGGCTCATCACTGCCTGCAGGGTGCTGTGCTGTGCCCTGGCCAGCAGGCATTCCCAGTCCTTGCTCTGCATCACCCGGCCCTGTATGGTCCCTCACCAGGATACAGACGCTTCCCTTCACCCATTCTCGGGGCAGTGGGGTGCATGGCAGCAAGGGGAGGGTACGTATCTCCGCTTGCTCCAGCTCCATCGTCCTTGGCAGGTGAAGTGAGCGTGCTGGGAACAGCCAGGGCACTTCGCTCTATACCATGAAATATTGAAGGGATGCGTGCAAGCAGAGTCGTCTGCCTGATCTCACTGACGTTGATTGGAAGTGTCAGGCATTGCAGCAGCTTCAGACACAGAAGGGGGGGAATGAGCCAAGGAGGATGATCGAGGGCAGAGCTGTCTCCACACCAGTGCTGCAAGGAGAGGGGAGGCACAGCTGCATCTGCCTGGTCTGGGGCACCCGGTTGCTCTTTGGATCCTTCTGTGTCCCGTGAAAGAGAGTAGCTGTACACCCCTCAACCGCCAGCATCTACAGGAGGCGGGGGCTCTGCCTCTGGCAGTGCTGTTCTGCTGGGCCAGTTACCTGGGTGCGTGAATGTGTCCTTTCCTCCCAAACCATACCAACTGACACTGGCCCTTTCCACGCCGCTCTGCAGGTGCTGGACCTCATTTCTAGTGACAGCCTCAATGTGCCATCAGAGGAGGAGGTGTACCGGGCTGTGCTCAGCTGGGTCAAACATGATGTGGACAGCAGAAGACAGCATGTCCCCAGGGTGAGTCTGCTGGGGAAGGTGGCCTGGTTCTACCCACCAGCTCTGAGTGCCTGGTCTGGGGGGGATACACGGCTGAAGGAAGCTGCAGGGTGGCCAGAGGGCAGGGACAGCAGGTCCCTGCCATACCACTTCCAGTCCAGGCATGGGTGTTGCTGAGAAAGTTCAGTCTCACACAGTGAAGTCCAAACTATTGACAAATCTGAGGGGGGTGCCCTGTCTGACCCCTGGCAGCTTGGGCATGTGGAGCTCTGGGGAGGGTGTGGGCAACAGGATAGGTCGGCCCTGCCTGCAGCCTTCCTGAGCTTTCATGTGCATCCTCAAACAAAAAGCTCAAGCAAATTTGAGCAGGGACTTCTTTTAACTCGTGCTTTTGTCTCTCTGCATCTGCACCTTGGAGCATGGATCTGCGAGCCTCCTGCCTGCCAAAGGTGCAACTGGAGAAGACACGGTTAAGCCTTTTCCTGGGGGGCTGCCAGTGCTTGGCACAGCATGGGCACCCTCTCACGGATGCGGCCTCACACTGCCGTAGAGGCTGTTGGTGCCTCCAGCAGCCCCGGCTTCCTGTCATCTTGCCACTCTCGTGTTTCCAGGCAGACAGCGGGTGGGAGCAGTGGGAGGAAGCATCCCTAGGTGTCCTTCCGAACGCTGGAACTGAGATGGGGCGGGGTGAGGAAGACTCTGTCTGAGGGTTTCCCCTGGGTTTCCACCTACCCCAGGGCTTGACCTTAGAGAAGTTCTGTCTCCACCTTTGCTGGTTGTGCGCACTCAAACATCCCTCCTGTGGGCAATGCAGGCAACGTGGGGCATGCTGCGCAGAGAGAGATGGTGTCTGGGCTCTGCAGCTCCGCAGCGAGGATTGTTACTTGTAGCATAAGTGCTGGAAGAGGATGTGGGTACCGGCAGAGGGCAAAGTGGCGATCCGGGGTGGCCGTGGGACAGGTCACGGCCAGGCTGAGGGCTCCTGGCTCTGCAGAGACATTCAGGCTGAATTGCTGCATGTGCTTTGGTGCACCCTTTGTCACCGGGTGCCTGTCCTGCCAAGCGAGCAGGATGACATCTCCAGGTGGAGTCAGCCTTGCCAGGGTCCCCAAGGTTTGTAGGGGAGATGTGGGGGCAGCGCTGGGACGAACCCTTCCCACGCTGCTGATGGGGTGCAACTCCTCTCCCCTCAGCTTATGAAGTGTGTGCGGCTGCCCCTGCTGAGCCGGGACTTCCTCATGAGCAATGTGGACACAGAGCTGCTGGTGCGGCATCACTCGGAGTGCAAGGACCTGCTGATCGAAGCCCTCAAGTACCACCTCATGCCGGAGCAGAGAGGGGTCCTTAGCAACAGCAGGACGAGGCCGCGGCGCTGCGAGGGGGCCAGCACCGTGCTCTTTGCTGTGGGTAAGGCTCTGCCACGCGCTCACGTACACGCAAACCCCTTCCCAGGGCCTTGGACTGTTGTTTGCTCTGTTTGCCATCCCGTGCGCAGGTGGGGGGAGCCTGTTCGCCATCCATGGGGACTGCGAGGCCTATGACACGCGGACGGATCGGTGGCACATGGTGGCCTCTATGTCGACTCGCAGGGCCAGAGTGGGCGTTGCTGCCATTGGGAACAAGCTGTATGCTGTGGGCGGGTAAGGAGGGCACGGGAGCCATGCACAGGAAGCTGGCAGGGGTGCCTTTAGCAGCCTCTGAACAGAGCCAATGGTGAGAGCGGCACAGCCAGCCTCCGGATGAAGCAATCCAGTATCTCTGGGTTACCAACTGCAGGACTAGCAACTGAAAACTACTTCCCTGCCCCTGCAGTTCCGAGCAGTGAGTTTGCTAGCTCTCTGTTTGGTGGTGGCTATGTCCTGGGCTGTGCTGTTTCCTCCCATTTGCCTTAGCCCTATGCTCCAGGCTGTTAAGAGCCTGCTAACTCCCCAGCCCATCTCTGCCCTAGTGTGCGGGGGTCCTCTGAGACCCGCTTTCTTTGCAGACCACCAGGAGAGCTCAGCTAAGGGCTCTGCACTTTCAGCAGGTGCTTTAGCACACTCTGTCTTGAGGAAGCTGGGCAGGGGGGAGAGGGGAGGGGTGGTGACAGGGACCCAAGGCTCTTGGTCGGCTCCAGAGCTGTAGGACCAGCCCACAGCTTCACCTGCAATTCACGCTTCCCAACTCTTACATGTTCTCCCTTTTTCTCCCTACAGCTACGATGGGACCTCTGATTTGGCCACAGTGGAGTCCTATGATCCTGTCACCAATTCCTGGCAACCTGAGGTGTCCATGGGCACCAGGAGGAGCTGCCTGGGTGTAGCAGCGCTTCATGGGCTTCTCTATGCTGCTGGGGGTTACGATGGGGCCTCGTGCCTGAACAGGTAGGGGATTGCCTTGCTACAGGCTCCTCCACTGCTCTTGCATGCACTGTCCTTGGCGCTGGGTGCCTGGGGAGCCTGCTCCTGACAGACGGACTGGCCCCAGAGTAGACATCTTGCAACCCAGCTCTGTCTTCCAGTGTCTTTGGCGCAGGCAAAGTTTCTTCAGGGGAAGAACCATTTTGTAGCCCTGTGCCACAACAGAACGTAGCTTTTGTCAGTTCTTCCCTCTGTTTTCCCTGTCTATTCCCAAGCTTCTTTGGGAGCTGTCCCTGAGGGCCTGTGTCAAAAAGCTTTGACCTCGGCTTTGCCAGTGTCACAGCTTATGTTCCTGTGTCCCTGCCTGCTGCAGCGCAGAGCGGTACGACCCTCTGACAGGCACCTGGACATCCATCGCTGCCATGAGCACCAGGAGACGCTACGTCCGGGTGGCAACGCTAGGTGGGTGATGGCATGAGGACCTGACTTACTTCTGTGCAGGCTGTCTCTTGCATTTCTGGTGGTTCCTTTTGATGTTTTTCTGTTCTAGTTCCTGCCCCTTCTTCCTAGATTCCCTAGCTGTGTGTCTGGCTAGCCCAGCCATTCCTCTGCCACGTCCTGCCATGCTCCCTGCCTCTGCCCTCCCCCTCAGTCTCCTTAGTAGTTGGGTTTCATCACGTTCTGGAGGCAACTCCTGAGGGGACCCACAACTTGTTCCTGAGCTCCTTTCTGCCCCTTCTACTTTGGAGCAAGACAGCTGGCTGTGGATGATCACCTATCCCTGGAAAGGAAGCGACAACCTTATTACTCCTTTGTTATTAAAGCGGGACAGTCCTTTTACTGATGATCCAAGCAGTAGTGTGGGGACAAAACTGTCTCTACCAGGGGTGTCGCAACATAGGTGCAATGCTGTGATGTCTCCTGACTCCATTGAATGAGTTCTGTCCTTAAGGAGGATGCAGTGTGACAACTGGCCACTTCATTGTTTAGTGCAGCTATGGGGTTAATGCAAGTACCACTCTCCACCCTAGCAGGTGCTGGACCTCCCTGGGGATGCCAGGGTAGCATGCTGCTCCCCACCATCCTAGGGACCGCTGTGCGGTGTCCCTGTGGTGCTTCTCCCCCGCCCTGTTCTCTGTTTTCAGCTCTCAGTGCTGACTCAGAGGTTCCCTCCCCTCCATCACCAGCTCGTACTCTCTGCCTGCCACGGCCTTTATTGGCGTTCCCCTGCTCCAGCCTCCACTGCTAAAAATAACCCATTGCTCTGGTGGGGAGCACTTGCAGCTCCCATAATGAGGAGGTCAAGAAGCAGCAAGCGAATGAGCTCTTTGGGAAGCTTGCAGTGTGGCAGAGAAATTGCTTGATGAATATTTCACAATGCTCCATGCTGCAAGGGGAGGGAGAGCTGGGGGAGCCCTGCTGAGAGGAGCTTGGCTGCCTGGGGAGCGGGAGGCACTGCGGCTCAGCTGATACCTATATGAGCACCCTCTGCAAGAGCTGTGGCAGGCTGTGCTGGGACTGGGGCCATGCTCTTTAGCTAACTCCTGTGCGTGTGTGACTGTCTTTGCAGAAGGCAACCTCTATGCCGTTGGGGGATATGACAGCTCATCCCACTTAGCCACAGTAGAAAAGTATGAGCCCCAGGTAAATACAAGAGAGAGCATGCCTGGTAACCCTTTTCCTTCTCCCCTCCTGATGAGTGCCTGAAAGGGCCCTGCAGAAAGCTGAAGGCCACACAAGTTGCTAGACAACTTAGCAGATAGTGAGAGATCAGCTATGCATGGTCTCTTAGCAAACTGCTGCCATAGCTTAAGATGTGACCACTTCCTAGCAAAGTATTGCAGCAGCAGTGGAGCAGAAGGTGTGCCCACATGAGCCTGTGCAGCGCAGGCCTGCCTGCCTCCTTGGAGACTTAAGCCACCATGCATGACTATGAGATGGAGCGGGTATCAGCCTGCTCCCCAGCTCTTCTGCAGGGGCAGAGTATCTGGGCTGCAATCCAGAGCAAAATGAGCCACAGCTCATCCATGCAGGCTCCAAGATACCTCTTTGAGATTTTCAAGCACCAGAACACTCTCTATCCCCATTGCCTGTAGGCTAGCTCAAGTTCTCTATGAAGAACAGTTCTTGTTCATGCCCTGAGCTGTTTCCAGCTTCCAGCCGAGGTCCTTGCTGCATGCACGTCCAGAGCAGTTAGCAAGGATTGTGGCAGGCTGGGGACACGTGTTGAGCCTGGGGTCTCACAGCTCTGTTAGAGCAGGCTAGATCACTGCAAAAAGATCAAAGAGAAGGTCCTGGAGGTTCTTCATGAGCCACAGTTGTGACTTGTACAGATTTGAAATAGATACAGCTCAACCCCCACGACTGGGCTGGGATTCAGCTGTGACGTGACTGGTGGCCTGGCACAGAGATCTCTGGGCTCAAGCCCCTGGGATGGCAGGACTCCTGCCAGCTGCAGCTGTGCTTTCCTGAGGCAGTCGGCAGAGGTCTCTCCTGGGGCCTGCAGCTCTTCCTGCGGAAGAGTTGAAGGGAAAGAACTGGGGTCCCCCAAAAAGTCTTTTTGGGGGAGGACCAATATGTCAGGGGCTGTGTGGCTAGAGCAGGACTAATATCACAGGACTGGGTTGGCAGGGGTACATTGAAAATGGCTTGTACATCTGGCTCACAAACATTGCCTCTTCCCAGATCAACACCTGGACGCCCATTGCCAATATGCTAAGCCGCCGGAGTAGCGCAGGAGTGGCCGTGCTGGAGGGGATGCTCTATGTGGCTGGCGGCAATGATGGGACCAGCTGCCTTAACTCTGTTGAGCGCTACAACCCCAAAACCAACACATGGGAGAGCGTGGCACCCATGAACATCCGTAGGTAAGGAGCTCTGCCTTTGCCACTCTCCCGAGCTGCAGGGGAGCCGCAGCTGCTGCAGTCAGGAATGGGGATCCCATCTCACAGATAGCCTTGCCTTGCTTGGCACTGCAAACTGTAAAATGCAGACCATGCCCCAGGGCCTGGCTAACGCTGCGGTTGGCTGGCTCTGTGCTGCTTGCACAAAGGCAGCCCACGCTCCCTGCTGCACTGTGGGGGACTGGTGTGTGTGTGCCAGGAGGCCAGAGCAGGGACATTCTGCAGCAGGCATTTCTGCAGAGGGATTTATTCTCAGCAGTCTGTGTGGCCATAAAGAACCAGGTGGTATAGCTGGCTGAGGCCACGTAGGAGATGTTGCTGGGCCGCAGGAGGATTTAAGGCTTGGAAGTCCGAGGATTTTAGGCTCCTAGGGCCTGTTATTTAGGGGTGGCACTTCTCCAGTGGGAGGAGGGTATCAGAGTGAAGGGGAAGATCTGAGGCTCTATACTGCACTCTGCTACTGACTGACTGTTTGAGCCCCAGTAGTTCATTTTCACTGGGTATTTGTGAGGCTGGGCACTCCTTTTTGTGGGGTGACAGAGCTCTGGCCAGTTCATCTGAGATGCTGAGCTCCCCTACACCCCACATATGCCATGTTCGAGCCTCACACCCCTGTGGTCTCTGCATGATTGTTCCAGGAGCACCCATGACCTGGTGGCCATGGATGGGTGGCTGTACGCAGTGGGTGGCAACGATGGGAGCTCCAGCCTAAACTCCATTGAGAAGTACAACCCCCGTACCAACAAGTGGGTAGCAGCCTCCTGCATGTTCACACGCCGGAGCAGCGTGGGGGTGGCTGTGCTGGAACTCCTCAATTTCCCGCCCCCCTCCTCGCCGACCCTGTCAGTGTCTTCGACGAGCCTTTGACAAAGAATCAGGACCTGCCTTACCTCAAGGGGACAGGGGCGCCTGGCGGAGCGCTAGGCCAGCGTGGCCCGCCCCACGGGGCAGCCGGTCACTGTAGGAGGAGAGCGAAGGTACCGGCTGCTGCCTCCAGGCCCAGCACTCCTGTGAACCCCCGGAGCCATCCCCACTCTTGGTGCACACATTGGATCTGCACGACCACAGCAGTTAGAAATGTGCTTCCTGGACGAGCACCCTCCTTCTAGAGGACAAGGAGAGGGGCTGCTCTCTGCTCTGTTCAGACTCATCTCGACACTCACCCAAAGGGCGTATATTTTCTTTGGGGAGGGGAAACTTTAAACCATTGCTGCTTCTTGGATTCACGTGATCCACCCGGTGCCACACATATGAGCACAGCCAGCCTTGGAGGCTTCCAGGAGTCCTGTGGGGTGGCAGAGGTGGACAGCACTCCTCCCAAGGACACGGCTGAATGTGCAACCGTTCCTCTGAATGTCACTGTAGCCAAACTCTTTACCAAGCCTATTGTGCACTGTTAAAGACTCTGAGGCCACTGTATGGTTCTCAATGGTGTCTAATTGATGCCTTAAAATACACAAACAAAAGAAGCCCAGCTAAGGGACAGGGCCTGGAGGAGGTGAGGTTTGGAGGCAAAACTGGATGCAGCATCCTGAACCCTCCAGTGTTTCCATACTCGGCTGGCCCCACCTCATTCGCTAAGATCCCAGCTGACCATTGCTCTGGGGAGTCCCCAGCCAGGCAGATGGGTTGAATGACCTTGTTTGCATCCATGCCATTGCTGTCCCAGGTTCAAGTGACTGTGCGGCTACCTGCTCTCTGCACGTGGTCCTGGTTCACAGTTTGGCTGGGAATGGATCGGCCTGTCTGCTGTTCCCCTCTCTGCAAAGCAGATTCTGGGTTTATGGAAAGGTATCGGTTCTTAAACAAGAACAGTCCAGCCTTCTAAATGAGGAGGATTGCCTGGCGTTACTTTTTTGGGTGTTAATTTTTTGCCTTTTTTTATTTGAATGCTAATATTTTAATTTTTAATGACTTCATATCCCTTTATTTTTTACACTATCCTGGTATTCCCCATCCCATCTGCTTTTAAGGCAGCAGAAGGGATGCAATTACTTTTCTCATTTGTTGATGAGATGATGACTGTGTCCTGGAAGATGTTCTCTATAGATGTGTGGGTGTGTGTGCATGTGTGAGATACCGTATGTACAGTGAAAATAGCATGGAAGGGACCATTTGCAATTAGTGACTCCCTGGCAATTAAGCAACCACTTTAATTAACTAAAGGTTAAATACATTAGTACTGTAAGTCACAGGCCTATCCTAGACGCGCCTGTGCCTCTTGGGTGGTGTTTTGAATACGTATGCTGTAGGGTGTGTGTATGAGCCTTGAACTGAGACATATTATCAGGTGTTCTCCACATTACAGAGGAATGACTCAAACCACTGGTACCTCAATAGTGTTCAAATGTAGCATTGGAAATATGGTCTAACTGTTTGTTTTGAACTGATTCCTTTCTCCTTCCCCCCCCACTCCTTCTCATTTCTCATTTACAGAGTTCAGATTTCACTCATGGTATTTGTTGGCCTAAATTTTCAAGTAGTTAGGGATTTCTTCTTTTCTCTTTTCTTTGGGGTGAAAGGAGAGTTGGAGGCGAGACAGGGACTCCCCAACCTAAGACAATTTTTATGCTGATGTGATTTCTCCTGGACAGGTGCCTGCCTGTTTTACAAGCCCACTTACAGTGCCTGACGTCGGACACCTGAAATTACCAGCAGCTTCTGAAAATATGGGCTGCTTCTCCCCCCAGCCTCTCCCCGAGGACAGTCTGGGCTTCTCAGGCTGAGGCGGCCTTTTTGGCTTTTAAAACAGACTCTAAATCTGCTTTTCATTCCCCTCTTACTTGCCAAGCCTCTGCCCCAGCCTGTCACAGCTCAGCAGCTCTCCCATTCCTCTGTATTGCAGAGGACCCTGCAAATGTCCAGGCTCTCTGCTCGTGCAGGTTGCCTCTCGGTCAACGTGGCAGTAGGGCTGCCCTAAGTAGGTCCCATGAATCTGCTTTGTTTGAAGAAACGATGAAATCGGTGAAGTCTGCTCTGTCGTGTGCATGTGCGTGCCTACGCATGAGCGAGGTCTCAATCCTTTTCTTCCCGTTCCTGTAAGCAACACCAGGATTTTAGTCTTCTGCTGGACTCATAGTGATGAGTGCATTCAAGGTGCCCCTGGCTCTAGGGTCATCTTTGAAGGAGGATGAGCCTAAAAGCAGCACAGCCGTGTCAGAAGTGAAAGGTGCTGGTGCCGGGCCTTGGCCCAACGTGCCGAGGTCCTGCCGAGGCCTCTGTGTGAGGAATGGTGTACGGACAGCGGAGCCCAGCCAGCCTGCTGAAGGGAGTGCTGTACGACAAGGAGGAGCAGTGCAGGGCCGGAGCGGAACTGCTGAAGGGAGAAACAGGGCTGATTTCAAACAAGGAATGAGTTGTTATAGCAGTGGCTCAGCTTCTGGTCCAACTGTGGCTGCTGTAGCATGAAGGGGGGCTGTTGCCTTGGGGGGCGGCAGGCAGGCAGGCAAAACCAGAGGGGAAGCGAGCAGTGTAGCAGGCTGAGAAGAATTTTTGTGCCATGTGCCCTTGGCCCCAGTTGTAATCTTTAGCAATTTATACTACAAATGGCGTGCGATGCTGTCCTGCCTCTTGAGGATCAGGGAAACAGGCAGTGTGACTCCTGTCACCAGCCGCTTGGGTCCTGAGCAATATCACCACTGAGCCTGTTCTGCAGAAACCTGGAGAGGAGGGAGCCTTTTGTGTGTCTGATGTACTAACTATGCAGGTGCTCACTGCTTTCCTGTAAAGGAGAAGGAAGGAAGGAAAGGGCAAAATAGTTCCCCAGCAGCTTGCGGGGGTCCGGAGCACCCCGACCCACACTGTGTGGACACGAGGTGTCAGCATCTGCCCTGGGAGATCCCAGGGTGGAATTGCTTCTGGTGCTGCACATCCCTTGCTGAGCTGGAGGCCTCGGAGGGGATGTGCGTCTGTGTCTTTCTGTCTGTGCGTAGTACCCTATCTGAGGGGAGGAGAACTGTCAACTGTGTGTGGCTTTTCTGCCAGTTTTAGTTAGTGATGTCTCACCCAAAATGTTGTTTGTGTGATTTCCCACATGAGCTTTCCCCAGCAGAGGAGCATCCCGGAGAGGGTGGCTCCAGGCTGTGTGTGTTGATGTGTTTTGCCCAGGGACGCCGGTGTCAGTCTGCAGTGAGACAGCAAGGCTAGGCAGGAGTGCTTGCCCCGACGTGGGGGCAGAGGTTCGCCTGGCCTTACTGGTAGGCAGACCCGGTCTACTCCATGTCAAACCATTGTCACTTTGATTTCTCTGTAAGTTATATCTGACTTATTTATGTGGAACTCTGTTTCTCTAAATTTTTTGCACTACGTGGGATTGGGAAGGGGATACAAGCAATAGAAGCCAACATGTACAATAAAGACGTTTTCTTGAATACCGGATCCTGCCTCTTGCATCCTTCCTTTTCACTTCTCTGGCCCCACTCCTGTGGAGGCAGGGAGCTGCTCTCTGTATTGCCCTGTGCAGAGGTGGGGAAGGAGCCCCAGGCGGTGCGCGTGGCAGGCTGCTCTGCATCTGTGCCTGAGCAGCCACCGATGAGATCTCACTCCAGGCTTCGCGGCATTTGCACAGAGCAGGAACAGGCATCCATCTGGAGGCCACTTCAGCCTGGCCCTGCCATTGTGGATGTTAGTAGAGGAGGCCAGAGAAGCCAAAGCCAGCTTTGAAAGAACTGCTGCACCACAGGTGAGCTAAAAGGAGCGGCTCTTAGCCCAGGTCCTGGCCCGGGCTCAGATGGCTGGTGCCGGGTGCCTGGCTGGGGAGGTTGCTGTCCTGCGGAGAAGGTGCTTCGTATTCCCAGAGAGGCTGCTGTGCTGGGGCTGTCCACCGCTCTACGCATCTTCATCCTACTCCAGAGAAGGAGCAGGGCAAAGATGCTGATGGTGTTGGAGACGGCTGGGAAAAGCCCAGCCCAAGGCATAGGGGCTTTAGAAGCAGGCGGATTTACAGACTTCCCTGCCGTTAAATTCTAGTTTGGTCTCCCTAGGACTCCCAGTCTCCAGTGCTGTTGACAGCTTTCCCCTGCGGTGGAAATTGAAAACCAAATGAGAAACATTCTCCTTGACCTCCAGCTGCCACATGCATATTGCCTGGGGGCAGGTGTTGCCTGGGGGCAGGCGTAGCTTGTTGGCCCCATTCAGCAGCAGGGAGGCTCTGCAGCAGATCAGATCCGTCGTCACTAGCTGCTGCCAGTCACTGCTGCCTGTGGGGGAAATACTAAGCCCATTTCACGGTGGTGGGGGTGCAGGGGGTGAAAAAAGCAATGAGAAGCTGCATGGCAACATCCCACGGGGCCTGAAAGGGAACTTTCCCATGCGTGTGTACTGCAAGCCCTGCAGTTAAGCCACGATGCTGTACAGTAGGCATGCCAGACTTGGCTGTAGCTCTGCCACGTCCTCTTTCCTGCTGCTCTCTAGGCTCTTGCTTCTGTTTTGGGCTTCTATAAATAACTACCGTGCTGTAAAAGTCTTTCCAAAGTCTGGAGCCTAACTGCTTCCCCACCCAGTTCAGGCCCTCCTGGAAGCGGAGCAATGGAGGTCTGGGAGAGCGGTTTGCGCTGCAAGCCTGTGTGCCCAGCACAGAAGAGAGGGAGCTGTCTTCAGCTGCTGGTCACACCTGGCCCTGCCAACCGTGGTGGTGTCACTGGTGTCCCAGTGAGCAAAATGATGCATATTTGTAGGACCTGCAATAACAGCAGGAGAGAGGCAGTTATGTCACTATTTTGAGCTGTAAGGTTTTATTTAGAACAAACGTGGTGGAGGAACAGCACATTCCTGGTCACAGTGCTGACCGTGTTAGTCATGGATCTTAAGAGAAATCATACTTTTCCTGAATAAAACACAGTTGTTGCTGTTCGCTGTAATTTTTGGTGTCTGCCAAGAGGTGCTGGGACGTGACTTTGCTGTTGGATACTTGTTTCACAGCTGTGCAGAGAGAACAGAGCTTGCAGAAGCACCCTGCCATAAAAATTTTGGAATTTCTGATAGAGGCCCTCTGGAGGGGTGTCCTGTTGCTTTGCTCACCCATGAAGGGTTAATGGATTATATGACAGCAAGGGGAGGGGGATAAAGAGGCTGGTTTTAAAGGTCAGAGATGTGGAGGTCTTTGAGAAATTTTATGGCATGTCCATTATCAGCAGCTCTCTCTGGGCAAGTGTTGCCTGACTGTGCAATTACCTCGTTGGGGATATGTTGATTTTGTTACGGCAGGGTGACTTCAGTTCCAAGACAAGGCAGATGCAAATAGAGAGAGTCTAACACATCCAGTACGTCTATAAGACCTCACATAGCAAATCCCAGTTTGACTCAAACAGATTTTCTAGGAAAACATCCCCTCCTGGTTTTAAAAATCCCTTGTTGAAGAAGCCATCACAGTCCTCTGGGAGTTGTTCTGGTAAGAAATAACCTTTCCTGTTAAAAATGCATGCATTGTTCCTAGGTTCAACTTGTCCAGCTTCCCTTTCTCTGCATCTCTTCTTGTTATCTCTTTGCCAGCTGGTTGTCGCAGGTCCGTTCCCCATGCAGGCGCTTCCAGCCTCACTGCATCGCTGTAGCCTCTCTGCTACCGTAGCAAGATGGAGCTGCTGGACTGTCACTCGAAACAGTCTGGAGACAAAACCTGTTCCCGGGAGCAGCTGGCAGAAACGCTCTTCCCAGAGAACAGTCCCTGTTCACAGTTGCTATTAACTCTCCCTGGCTGGCCAGTCTATAATCGATTTGTGGCTCTTACAGTCTTTGTAGTGTTTCAGAGTCTTACTAGAAAGTTGCGTAGATGTGTCACATCACATGCTTTGTAGTATTTTCTTAGATCAGCACTATTATTTATATGAACTAAATCTGATTTTTTTTCCAAAGTGGTAGCAATTAAATTAGTTTGACAAGATCTAATTTCCATAACCCCGAGTTGATTTGTATTAATTGTATTCTCCTCCTTTAATTCTTAAAGTTAATCAAACTCCCTAACAGGTGTTACATCATTTTCCTAGGAATCGGTGTCAACTGACAAACTCATAATTACCAGGATGGTCGTCTTTACCCATTGAAGTATTGGTATCCCTGTTAACTCATGCAATTTCTTTGCAAATTCCATGGTCCTGCAAGACTTATTGCAACTGAACAGCAGCGATCCAAGACCTTTGTTGTTCAGGTCTTGTAAAACTCTTGGATATGAATTCTCTGGACCTTCCGATCCAGAGCATCTAAGTTTTATGTTTGCTTTTTAACAGCCACCTGCAGTACCATGGAATGAAAAGGGTTTTGTCATTTCCTATGACTATACTGCCTGTTTTTTTCAATCCATAGAACAGAAATATTCATTCGGCATCTACCTTTTGTATTGTCGTGAACGACTCACTATTATTTTTTCTATTTCCACACAGTAAGAGACTCATACCATGGTCAGGAATCTTTGGTTTGCCTGCTTTTAAAGCATTTCTTCTATAAATAACCCTTTAGTTTTGCCAGTCATACATATCTCCTTTTGGTCTTTGCTTCCTTTACCGATTTTCCATAATTCCTAGATTTCAATATATACTTTCCCCCGTTTATTTGTTACATTTTTATACTGTTTGTTTCACTTCACCTCTCAGCCAGGCTAGTTCCGTTTAACGAATACAGCTGTTCTGAGTGCAGCCTTTTGAACACCTCGGAGAATGCTTAAACAATAATCACGGATATTATCTTTCTGCATCCTTTTTTCTTCCGGCCGAGCTGAACAGCGACCGATTTCCTTTTGGAAAAACGCTCCAGATGCATTTATTAGGGGCTCCAGCTTCTTCCTGTTCGCCGGTAAGAAACGTTCGCGTGCTGCGGTCGCTCACTGCATCTAAGCACGGCTGGGTTTTTAATTCTGCGGTTAATTCCCCGTTACAGGGAAAGTGACCGGATTCGCCCACCTCGAGGGCACCGTTTCGTTAACCGAGAAACCCCCCAGCTCGAAACGCTCCTAAGAGACGAGACGGGCCCGGGCCGAGAGAGGCTCTGGGGGAGGCGGCAGGGACCCCNCAGCCCCGGCCGGCAGCCCGCACAGCCCGCACAGCCCGCACAGCGAGTCACCGCGGGCGGAAGGGGAGCGCCTGCGTGACAGACGCACACAAACCTCCCCGGCTCCCCGCGGCTCCCGGGCGCCTCCGGTCGCTGCCGGCATGGGGAACATAGCTTGTGTTCCGCAGGCACCTGGCAGGCTCCGAGGCTCTTTCAGAAGGAAGCCTTCGCTGAAGAACGAGTAAGTACACTTGCTTTTGCTTTGGACTGCTTTTCGAGCGGTGCTGGCTTCCCTGCTGACTTTCGCCCCTGCGATGCACCACGCAGAACTGGGCTGGCAGCTGAGCCCCGCTCGGGAAACCCAGGAGTTACCCACCCGCTCAGCGGAACCGGGCTTTTGCGCGGTTTCGCAGGGTGCTGGGCAGTGGCAAACGCGGTCGGCTCGCCGCAAGCGCCTGGGAAGGAATTCTAGGGCTCTGCTGGCAGAGTATCCCAGCGACACTGCCCCCAGGAGAAACGCGATTTATTTCATTTCGCTTCGAAAATTAAAACTCCGCTCTATGGGCCAGGCAGGGCAAGGTGCAGAATGCCTGACGCTCCTTGTTTTCACTTGCGATTTTTTTTTATTCACGACGCCCAGAGTTGCGGTGCTGTGTTGTGAAAAAACAACAATCACGCTCCTCTTACTTTAGAGAGAAAGCCCCAAATCCCACCACTCTGCCCATACGATTTGACCTGCCTTTGTAACCCTGAAGGAAGACACAACAGAAAAAGTCTGTGAAATCCTCTGGGACTTTGGTGCTGGGCAGCGTTCAGGTACCACAGCGATGGACGGCTGTCCCAAAATAGAGCCTCCCAGGGAGCGCAGAGCAAGCTTCCCTGCGCGCTGCCTTTCCCGCTGCCCGTGCTCCCATCAGCGCAGTGACAGCGCTGCTGCCGTTACCTAAGCACATATGAAGCAGAGCCCTCCCCATCCTGAGCACTCCGGGCTGGAAAGGAGCTCTCTTGGGAACCAGGGTGATTCCTCACGAACCTGCCGGCCCCATCTACGTTGGGTTCAGCATACCTGCTGGTCTTTGAGACAAACCCCATAAACTCTGCTAGGCTGAGGGGTTTCTAATCAAGAGGAGACACTGAAACTGTCCCGCTGGTCTCCTGTGCTGCCATAAATTGGGAGCAAACCTGTAGGAGTCTGTGGAGCTACCGTGGGGCAAAAGAGAGGGGATCACTTGGGGAATTTGGGCCCGGGAGGGCTGACATCAGGTAGCTGCAGTGGAGCAGGCAAACCCCAGAGGACCTCCTGTCCCCACTGACTCCTGGCTTCCCACGCCCATGGCTTTCCATGGAGATAAGCCTGGTTTCTACTGAACTAAACACTGCAATCTGGTTGAAAGAGAGAGCAACCGCTGGGAAGTCCCAACAAAGCAGTCCCAGTGCTTCTGAAATAGCATCGGTAACTGCTCGTCAATGGTGTGCATGCAAGGAGAAGCTGGGGGCCTTGCTGGGGGTGGAAGGAAAGAGCGAGGAAAACCACAAAGATAGGCATAAAACCTGTTTGTGAATATATGATGGTGTATCTGCACATATGCATCTCCACTCCAGAGGCTTTGGAATAGTTGTCAGGACTGGATTTGGTCTTTGTATTTTGCAATGGAACATCTGGTCCCTCCACTGATTTGGAGACACGGATGAGCCTAGCTGATTGTTTGGTTATGCAAAGACATGTAAAAAAGCCAAGAAACACCAACAAGTGCAGCACAAACCCCATTACAGTTCTCCCAGGCTGTTTATCAGACCTTTGCTGGGCTGGGATGATTAGAAAGCCCGTGACAAATTGCTTGCTTAGCTTTCTGGCTTCCTTATTTCTGTGCAGAATTCACTATGCATCAGCCTAGATCTGTGTTTGCATGTGTGTTTTGGGTTTTTTTTCTCCCCTCTGTAGACAAAATGGCAAGAAAAAACTGCCCAGCTTTTTTGGTATAGAAGGAGGGCAGGAAGGAGATACGACCACAGACAAAATCCTGCAGTATATTCCAGGAAAGGCAAGTACGAGCACATCCAACCCCCCTCCCCACTGCTCCCAGAGATTATTCTCACCCACCCCAAGGACAGCGCTGTGCATAAGAGGGATGATGGGTCTGGATCAGGGGGTAGCAGCACGTCTGTCTCAAGGAGATGGAAGTCGCATCTGCAGCCCAGGAAGGGATGAGCCCTGTGCCCTTCACAGCAGCAGAGCTAGCTGCTCCAGGGTCCCCACGCAGGTGTTGAGGGGGCCTGCCATCAGCCAAAACGTGTGTGATGGGGCGGGAGGGTAGCGCTGAGAGCAAAGCAGGCAGCATGGTGGGAATATCTCACACACCCCTTTGCACTTGGTTCTTTTGTTTCTGGGTAGCCTGTGAAGGAAGGGAAAATTAGAGCGAGCATTCAAAGGTAGGATGATTCATTCCCACGCTGGAATGAGACGGAGCAGGCAGTGTATTAGCAATAAGCCTTGGGAAGGTAATTAGGAAGGGCAGGTCTGTCCCAGGCACGTACCAGCCTTGTGGCCATATGGCCCATTTCCCAGCACTGCTCAGGGAAAGCAGAGGTGAAACAATGAACCCCAGTATGTTTGCTTGTTCCCTTTGGGTGGGCCAGGGATGTGGACCAAGCTTAGGGGCCTATTGGGCTGTACAGTGCACGCATTGCCCCCACTGCATGGCAAATAGGCTATGTGGATATGGGGGAAGGGGAAACTGAGGCAGAGACTCACAGCTATACAGAGGTAATTTCAGAGAAGGTCAGCAGCCGCATGTTATCTCTTGGGTTTCAAGCTGCTGGTTAGGTGTATTTCACTGGCAATGAGGTACTTGTCAAGGGCTTGGTGTATTGCAGGACCCAGTTCTGAGCAGCCCTGGTCATGTACTTTGGGTTGCTGCAGAAATCCAAACGTCTGCTCCCCACAAGCAGGAACCCTGCAGTCCCTTTCCATTCAGCTGCCCCCAGGTTGGCCCTTTCCAACCCAAAGGACCTTTGCTTTTCCTCATGTGAGCCTGAGAAGGGAGCAGGACTGGGATCCTACTCCTGGCCTCTGACGTGGCCGTGGGCGAGTGCCCTCCTTTCTCTTGGGGAATGTGTCCTGAACTGTACAGGTGGGAAGCACAGCAGAACTGGGACTGTTTCACAGTCCTGCCCGTTATTTGTGAATGAGGGTAATGGGCATGTGGCGTGGGCATGGTTCCCTGCAGGACTCAGCTGGCATCCAGAAGGGTTGGGCAGCACTTGACGGGACCAGGCCCCAGACGGATCCTGGGCACTTCCCCTGGGGAAGCAGGGAGAGCTGTCATGTTAGCGGATCCTGGAAAACAAATCCCGCAAGCTGACAGAACAAAGGTCACCGAGAGATTATTCATTCGGGAGCACAAGAGAGTGTGGGATCTCTTCAGGGAAGGAAGGAGGGTGGAGCAGTTGTTTAGATGTTACCCTCGCCTGGGGCAGATGGGATTCAAACTCCCTGCTCAGCCACAAGCTTCTTGTGTGGCCTGGAGAAAGCCTGGGCTTAGTCCCTTTCCCACTCCCGTCTTTTCAGGAGAAACACCTCTGAGAGTGGGAGGTGACCAGGTGCTGCGGGGACAGGTTAAAGAGGAGCTGTCATGCACGGGACTCTTCCGATGCAATCTCAGAGGAGATGGGGTCACCAAACCTCTGGGCGTAGCAGGCAGTTTGGGACTGGGACAAGCGACATCCCTGAAAACCAGGCCCCCTCGGGATCCTGCCACGGGCAGCTGGCACACAAAGCCCCTTTTGCTCCCACCAGCCTTCTGCCCTCTTTCCCACACTTCCCAGTTACGGCTTCTGCGAAGCCTAAGCAAAAGTGAGGGGGAAGGATGCGCCAGAAGCGCGGTGCTTCTCATTTGCTTCTTTTATCATTAAACAGCAGCTTTCGGAGCCCCAGGGCACCAGCCTTGCAAGGCTGAGCTCTTCCTACCGCGAGGGTTAGTGATTCAGCTGGGAGTCACTGGGGTCTGCAGGGGCTGAGGCAGGTTAATTATTAACTTGCTCTACCTGTAGGATGAGGCATCCCAGACAGAGGGAGACAGCGAGAGAACATGTCAGGGCACTTGCACTGCCAGAGATTCACTGCTTTGCCAAACCCTGAGAGAAACCAGGTTTCCAATGATCTGCACTGCCTCAAAGCCAGGCGGATAGCTGAGCTAACGGAAACAGTGCTAATCAGGATGGGGCTGTGCGAGGAGAGTGCTTGCACCAGCACAACCCGGCCAGGGAGTAAACAGCAGGCTGGGGAGGATTTCAGAGGGATGACAAATGCTAGTTCCCTTTCCTTTTGGCTACGCACTGAGGCATCCCCATGGTTTCGGGGGGTGCATGGGCCAGGGAGATAAGTGATGCTTGTGGAGGAGGCTGTGACAGCTCTGGTCCCTCACCCTCACAGGACATCATGGAGTTCCCAGTGCCGCTTTTTGGGGGATGCCCAGATACAGACCTGTCTCGGAGAGGGCAGTGACGCACTTGTGGGTCTGAGCCCAGAGACATGTGAGATTCAGCAGGAGCTGTTTTCTTCAGAGCTTGGGTTTAGGCAAGTCCTCCACATCCTGGGAAATTGCTGTTGTACCTAGACAGATGATCAAGCATTTATGGGAAGCACTACCAACCTTACAAGGGGGGTTTTTCTGAGTGATAAAGCCTGAGCCAGCCCTAGTCAGCCTGCTTCTCCAAGTGGGGGACAAAGAAACCATAGAAATTGCAGATGGACAAAACAGATGAGCTCATGCCCAGTCCCTCATGCTCCCTCTGTGGCCAGGGCAGGATGGTGTCTGATGCCACCTCTGTGCCACCCAGCGTAAGTGGCCTCGCAGAGAAAACCATGGAATTGGAGGTGGCAGCTGTGGCCACTTTGTCTGCCCATGCCACCTGCCAGCCCTCTCGGCCGTGCCGTTGCCTGCACACTGCCTGGGAACTGGGGTCTGACCCCGGCCCATGGGCAGGCCAAGTCACAGCTCTTCCCTGAACTTCAGGTCCCCCGCAGGAAAAACGGGGATTGTGGTTGTGACCGTCTTGGACAGTGTTAGAATGAAAAGCAGCAGGTAAGAGGTGCGTGTCACTACTGCCCCTGGTGCAGCACAAACAGGCTGTGCTTGCTTCCACTGAGGACTTTTGCTAGCTGTCGGATTTAATGATGTCTGGCTTCCTGCTGCTGCTCTCCTGAGATGTGGGCAGGAACCTGTGGAAAGCTGTGAGGGCAGTTCTCCTTGCACATAAGCAAATGTATTCATTTTGGGTTTAAGAGTGGCACCCCAGTGAAGGACACAAAATTGCTAGAAAAAAACAGGACACATCTGCCTCGTAAAAGGAAAAGAAAAACAAAACCCCAAAAGACCTGAACAGGCCCACTTCTTCCTGTGCAACCACAATACCTGATCATGAGTGACAAGGCTGCTGGGACTTGAAAGACTGGTGTGGCACGGGTGGACGGGGCCTGCTGCGTGGGAGCCTGCAGCTGAAAGGGCGGCAGGAGGTTTCAGTGACGTGGTCCCCTTTTGTCCACGGTCTTGGAGATGCCCCCGTGCTTAGCCACTAAACCCAGCTGTCTTCTCAGTCTTGCTGCAAACCCTTGCAAGCTGGGGTTGCTAGATGCCTGTTTGGGAGAGGGAGGTATTACATTTGTTTCTTGCCACCTGAACAGTGGCAGTGGAAGTTCTCCCTTTCCCTCCTGACCCTGGGAGGATCCCTGTGGAAGCTGGTGGGTAGGCTGAACTCTTTGCCAAAACTACTGCTAGATTCCCAGCTCCCAGGTTGCTTTTGTTTCTTGGGGCCTTACTACTGGGGAGTTTGGCTGCCATGTTCCAGGCAGCAGCATCGCCCAGGCAGCTGGTAGCCGGCCTTGCTGCTTATCGCTGTGTTTGTAATTTCATTACTTTATCCTCTCCCCCCTCCCTGTTGCTGGTTGCTGCCCTTATCCAAGCAGTGTTTTGTTTTTGCTGCCACAGCGGTCAGGTGATCAGTTGCTCTTTGTTCTGACAGCGGCTTGTCGCACAAATGTAATCTTTTCCTACGCTTAATTGCCTCTCTGTGAGACCATTAATTGGCAGCCAGCAGGTTCCCACCTCCAGGGGAGGACCTGGGTACGTGTTCATGGGTACTGCATGGAGCTGGCTGGAAAAGCTGGGAGACTTTGAGCAGAGAAGGGGTTAACGTGTGTCCTAAAAAACGTTGTCTAAATTCAGTGAGGCCCTGGAAGGAACCCCAAGCTTTGCAAGTGGAAGGGTCCCAACAGCATTAGGTTCCTGTTACTGGTTCACCAGCTCCCCTCTGGCATGAGTGCTGCCGATGTCCCTGGCATGGTTATGAGAAGGGTTAATCTCATGCCGGAGGGGTGAGTCATGGAAGCCCCAGCAAGATAGATCTGGTTAGCTCTGCTGGCTCTTCATTCGTCATGGGGCTTACGCAGCTGTCTCCTTGGCACGGCGCGCTGGGAGCGGGCACACGCGGGCCAGGCAGGTTGGGCGGCCAGGAAGTGCTGGCTGCTGGAAGCCCCTGGCTGTGCTGCGTGACGGGCTGTCACTTGATCCCTGCTGAGCCCCGGCAGCCCGCTCCCTGCTCATTCCTGGAAGTGCTGTTTGGACAGAAGCATATGAGCCCCCAGGGTGCCACATGCCACCACTACACCCTGCTTCCCAGCTCCAGCACGGCCATGCCCTCCCTGGAAGTATCCCCAGGAAATGCAACTGCCAGTGCACGGAGTGGGGTCCCACCAAGGTGGCCTCACGGCCTGGCGACCGAGCAGCAAGGGCAAACCTTGCGTCTCCCACCTTCCTTTCTCTTTTGCTTGGGAATGAATATCCCAGAGTCTGTGACGTGTCTAACAAAGCTGACATTTGAGACTCAGATATGCAAGTGGGGTGTAGACCTGGGGGGAATCAGGGGTGTCTGTGGCCTCGCTGAGATACAGCCCTTCCCTTCTCCCCAAGGAAATCAACCAAGCCCCAGAAATAAAAATGTTCTTCCCAGAGAAACTGCAGGGAGAGCTTTTCACCCCCGGGATTTATGCCGTACCCAGACAGTGCAACAGCAGCCTTGGGCTGTGAGCAGTGGAGTTCTGTAGGGGTGTGGGTTTGTGCTGTTGCACTGAAGGAAGAATTTCCATATAACCAGAATGAAGGAAATAAGGGAACCCCCCAGCCCTGAGTGCTATCTCCTTCTTGCGTCAGCCCTTGCTCTCCCCCGGTGCTTGCTGGCTTCCCTTAGCTTTTTGCACTGACAATGAGTAGCTTCACGAGTCAGTGCCTTGCAGCTGCTTTTATGGCTGTGGGACTCTGCCTCAAAAGTGTCTGGGCACTCCACCTAGAGAAACCGAGGGATCTGAGCAGATGGGAGAGCTAAGGAATCCAGGTGGAACTAGAGCAAAGAAAACCTTTCCGCTAACCCCAGTGGAAGGCAAGCGGTGTTTGCTTAGTCTTGATCAGTCCTTGTTCCAGTGAGTTTGATTAGGATGGCAGGAGGTTGTCCGTGAAGTTGGGAGACCCTAAATATCTGCACTGCCTCTTTCCCAACTCAGAAAACCTCCCTTTAGGTCAGTATGTCCCCCTGCCTGGGGCGGACAGCCTCCCAGCAGTAACCGAGCCCCAGCTCCACGCTGGCATGGAGACCCAACAACAAACAGCCTGACCCGGGCGCCTGCCCAGGGCGCCTTTCCGAGGAAGCCCTTCTGGGAACCTCTCTTCCAGACGTCAGGCCCCCACCTCCCACTGGCTCTGAGTTGTTTTTCCTGAATCCTCGGTACAGAATATTCAGGACCAGGAAAACCAGAAAGAAAACTTGGACCAGAGGTTCCCCAGCCTGTTCAAGAAGGGACGAAGGAAAACGGTTGTCAGGAATCTGGGGAAAATGATCTATTACTCCAAGGTCAAGTTTAAGTTTCAGCACCGCCAGGTAAGCTGCGGCACCTGTTTGTGGGCGTTTCTCTTCCCAGGCGTGGAGTGACCCTGCAGGACTGGGAAGTAAAGTGTAATTCTGGGAAATGTGACTCACGGAGGCTTCCTCGGGCTACTGCGTGGCCCAGGGACTTCTGCTGCCACATGGTGCATGGGTACCAACTGGCGCCCACCGGCTCCCATCCCATGGACCTGGGCCATGCTTCCATGCTCAGCTGCCAGGCTGGCAGCAGATCCACCAGCAGAGATGCGATGGTGGCCCTTAGATAAGTGACTGCTGGCTTTTCTGTGCACAGATCAGTCTGAGATGCAGAGGGAAGCTGGGAGGAGGAAGGCATCCTGAGATAAACCCCAAAACGTGTCTTTTCTACAGGAGGTGAATGACTGCTTCTTGGAGCTGTTCCAGTCTTACCTGTACTTCCAGTCTATGGGCTCCAATGGACTCACCTACCAGGTAGGGCATCTCCTGGACACGCTGGGGCAAGCACTGGGGAGTCGGGCAGTGTGGCCAAGCTGGGGGCACTGGGTGGATGGGACAGGGCAGGGCAGGGGGCTCTGCTCCTGGGGCTGCCACTGGCCTCCCCTAGGTGATCTCAGCAAGTCCCTTCCCATGGATGCCAAGTTCCTGGGGGAAGAGAGCGTATCTTCCTGAGGACTGTACCCAGACAACCTCAGTTTCACCTGGGTCCTTGGCCTTGTCTGTGGGGGGATATAAAGGACCCCATAGAGGTGGGATAGGGGCTTGTGCAGGGCTGGCAGGTGGGACCAGGGATGGGAGGTGTTCAGGCTACCTGGACTTATCTTTTTGTAAAGCACCAAGTACAGAGAGCTGCGCCTTGATAAGGGTCAGAGCTCCTATCGCTCAAAATCCCACTGGCCTCGATGCAAATGGTGGACTTGGCCCTGGCTTCTGAACCAAGGGGGAGTTCTTAATCTGCAGGGCAGAGAAAGAGGCATGTGGGAGAGGGTGGAAAGAAAAACCTGAAGGCAGCCTTGGGGAGCTATCCTGGCAAACCATTCATCAATCTTTTAACCCGATGATGCTGGTGAATTGCAAACAATAGGCTGTTTTGCACATGCAGCCGAAAAATCACAGCCGAACAAACAGGAAGCCCTGAATGTGCTCTCCCTCCACGTGAGTGCATAACTAAAACTAAGCATGGCTGTTTTGTAGATGTTCATAAAATTTGTTCCTTTTAGAAATGATTTATTGTCTTCTAGGTGACTTGAGGTTAATGCAATATGCCAATACAATCTCGAGTCATCCAGCAAGCCAGCCTTCAACTGGAAAGACACACATCAGAATACAAACAATATTACAAAATCTTCCATCTACTTTATAAACAGTTCCTTAGATTATTAATTCTAGAGGAATTAAATAGGAATTACTGTGCCAGTACTGGCCCCTAGACATTACAGCAATTAGCGTCTTTTATAGTCCCTGTTTAGAAAGCCCAAGACAGGGAGCACAAACTTGTCATCTGTTCCTGTGCTTCGTTATAGTGGGACTCTGATGAATTGGAGTATAGAAACCGGACAGCTCAATTTTGCTTTGTGGTCATTTCCATCTTCTGGCTTTCTTGTGTTAAACCAGCAGTGTTTTTCTGAGCTTTCTCTGAAAGACTTGGAATATAAAGAAAATGATCTTGCCAGCATGGCAGATGATTACTGCAGTACTGGCCCCACGGAGCCCAGGGAGCTGCTGAACCTGCTTCCTCTGGGGAGCGTGCTGGACCAAAGTCCCAAATGTCCCCCCTCAGAGCAATGTTTTGCATTCTAACATTGTGAGCCACAGCAACCTGCTGGTGCCGAGTCTGGACTACCAGTCTCCTGCGGTAAAGTTGCATTAATTGCAGAGCCTGCTTGTGGGCTGCCCCCCACAATAATGGTGTGTCCTTATGCAGGGACTGCTGCCTTTGAAAGAGCTGAATGTGTGTGAAATTGAGAATGGGAAGAGCGCTGGGCAAGAGGATCACGCTTTCCGCATTGCAGGTTGGTGCATCTTCGTTTGCTTTGAACAGAGAACAGAGGGTGTATGAATCACAACTGTCTCTGCTCTTTGTCCTGCTCTGACCTAGTCCCAGAGAAGAACCATGTTGTGGAAAGAGGTTGCAGAGAGCTGAAGCTCTTCCTCCCAGCATTTGCATCTTTCCCTCCAAGGCTGCCCTGCTCCTAAACACCTGGACAGTGATGCCCAGGGCTGCAGGCAGGAAGGGGACTGGATAGGGACCGTGGAGGAAGGATGGTCCTGTGCTCTGACTGGTTAGTACTCAGGACACGTGGTGACAGTTCCCACCTCTGCCCGGTCATTTGCTCTTTGTGCGCCACATTTGAGTGAAGGAATGGAATAAAACTCCTTCTCCCACCTCTCATTGCCATATAAACCCTGAGGCCAGGGAGTGACTCCAAGCAGGCACACGTACAGCACCGTGTGTGCTGATGTATGGCACTGCTCAAGTACACAGGATGGCCAACAGTGCTGAGAGGTGAGTTGCCTCTACCAATAATGCCAGGCTGGTGCTATTAGGACCCAATGTCACTTAACCAACTCTTCCCTCACCAGCACTTCTGCCTCCACAAGCTTTTCAAACTTTTCTCTGAGTGATCTTGCTTTATAAAAGCTTTGCTGGGATAACCACCTGCCTGCAGCTTGGCTGGAGGCTTCTTTGGGCTTAGTCACTGCTGAATTACAGCAGATGCAAGCCCCCAAGAGTAGTAGTTAAAGCATGAAGTACACAGAAGTAAGTAAATAACCCAGTAACGATACAGAGCCAAGAAAGCTCATTTGTGTCCTGGGCCCACTGTCTATGTACTCTGGTGTCCTCTGTTAGAGAGGAAGTTATACAATGGCCACTCAAACAAAACAATTACATAAATTATAAAAAGGAGCTGATACAAATGACCCATCAATTTTAAGCCTGCTGAGTTGTGGTCTTGTTGCACTGTACTAGGCAGGGCTCTCCAACCCTTTTGGGGAGTCTGTAAAATGAAGGAAAACTTCTCCCAGGCGTAACCTGTCAGGAGCGTCTGCACTGGGGTGGGTGGACTTGTTCTGCTTGTATTAAAACACGCAGGAGTGTGGCTAGGTAGAAAATTGCCTCAAGCTTTGTTGCGTTGGTGTCCTGCTTAGGGAGAGAACAAACCGAGGCCTTTCTGACAGAGAGTGCTCTATATATCAGGAAGCAGTGACACAAAGAAACCAGGGAGGTAGCGATATTTAGGACTGCTGGGAGATCAGTGGAGCAGTTTTATTTTTCTGCTAGAGGGGGAGAAATCAAGGCACGGAGGGGATAAGAGCCTTGTCCGTGGCCACACACAGGGTCAGGGTGGAAGTCTTTTGTCTCATGACTCTGAGACACAAGATACACACATCCATTCTCTTGTGAAATCCCGTGGCATCAGTAGTTCCCCATGAACTGCACGTTCTAGGGTAGTTCGGTACATCAGAAGGTGACAGCACGATCACTGGAAGTTTGGAGGTGGAGTGTGAGAACGAAGCCTGGCAGCGTGCAGAGCCGTCCCTTCGCGCACTGGCACAGAGGAGTGGCCGGTGGCTGGCCATCACCTTGGTTTTGTGGTCCATCTCTTGCACAGCCTCTGATGCTGATGAAGTTGTTGAGCATCTCGAGTTACCTCTGCTTCACCTGCAAATGTTGCAGCTTTTTAGTGTCTCCAGACAGAGAGATTTGGGTGGGAATAAACTGCTGCTGCTGCTCCAGGAAGGGGCTTTCTTGCTTCCACTGTTCCTCTGGAAGCGTTTGCAAGGAAAGAGGAAGGACAGGGCAGAAGAAAAGAGCACGAGGGCCGGCACAGGTTGCTCAGCGTGGCTGTGTCATGGCCCTGCTGCAAACGTGCCCTTGGGGCTGAGGGAAATGGCAGCAACTCAATTAGCAGCAGCCTTTCAGGCTCTGCTTCACAGCCTCCCCAGCAGCTCCTTGCACGAGCTTCAGGCATGTCTCAGGCTTCAGGCTTAGGCAGGAGTTTCTCTTCTCATTTTCTCCTCCTTTGGGGCCCTGTTTAGATATGGCAACGTGAACAGCCCTCAGGATACGTCTGAAAGGCTGGCCTTAGAGGAGGTGGCAGAGCAAGCAGTGCCGTGTTAAGGGTCATGCCCTACCAGAAAGATTCCTGCTGTTTGTGTGAGGTCCTGGATGCCCAGAGAAGTATTCAGAGCTGCCGGAATATCTAGATAATGTTAGCACCTGTACAGCCTCCTAGCAACTCTATAAAGTAGGGAATCACTTTATCTCCATTGCAAAGACAGGGAAACCAAGGAAAGAGGAGACCAGAGAGCTCCAGATCCACAATGGCACGTAGACACTTGGATGCCCAGTAATGCTTGACAACTAATAACTGTAATGGGTCTGAAGGGAGTGACTTATGGGAAGTCACTTAGGGAGTCCCTGCCTCAGTTTCCCCACCTCTGCTTTGTCTGTATTAGTGCATTTCCTGACAGACAGAGGTGTTTCAAAGTCTTAATTAACTGTTGCTCATAAATAATGCTGGAATTACAAGTTGAAAGGCTCCACAGAAGGGCAAAGTATCATGCTTATCCAGTGCACTGGCTTATCTAAATACTTGCAAGTCCCGCAAAGCCAAATCTTACTGAGCATGCACCAAATATGGTTTAACATGAGATCACTGGTAAATTATTAATCATAACATACATTCTGCAGCCTGCCAGAAAATGTTATTAACGTCACTAGGTTATGTCTAGCAGAGGGTGTGTGAGGCTTTTTTGCTCGTGCTACTAAGCGAATGATAGCTGGAAGCATTAAAATCAACAAGATATAGGGCTGTTCCTCCCTTCAAGAGT
Source organism: Fregata magnificens (assembly GCA_013389945.1). Taxonomy (NCBI): domain Eukaryota; kingdom Metazoa; phylum Chordata; class Aves; order Suliformes; family Fregatidae; genus Fregata; species Fregata magnificens. The sequence goes on along the minus strand of WAAD01009685.1, from coordinate 114,042 downwards.
ATGTCTGAGAGCAGCTTCAGCTTGTCTGGCACAGATTATATGTGGTGAAGCAATAAATAAATAGTGTCAGAAAGCTACCGATGTTCTACATACTGAGTGCCAAAGTGAAACGAAAAAATAGCGTGAAACTTTCGTGTTGAGTTAGGCTGTCTGCAGCAGCGCATTGTGATAGTCTCTGCCCGCAGAGATGCTTGTCACAAACTGTTGGGGACTTCTAAAGCTGAAATCTGTCTGTTGATTTCAAGCTTGACTTCTGTACTGTCTTTGATTTTTGTTCTTGGCCTGGTTTTGGACTGAAAAGTGACTGGTGGTCAGAGCTAGATGTGGCTGCATGAGCAGGTGGTGAGAAGGTGCTGGAGCAGTCCCTGCCGGGGAGCTCGCCAGCAGCCTGATGTGAGGCAACGTGCTCAAGGTAGTGGCAGGAAGGACTGGAGCATGGTGTCAACAGAGCAATGCACTCACAGGCAACCCATGGTTCAATGTGCTGAGCATAACAGCTCTGGCCAGCTGATTACTTATTGATGCTGCAATTGGTGCCCTTATCTGCTCAGCTCATCTTGTGTCTCACATACCTAGGTCCTCTGCTGAATCCCCTTATTGTGTTCTGCCCTACTGAGTCAGAGCTGAAGCAGTGGCTTTATCACCTGGAGAAACAGATCCAGCTAAATGGAGGAAGCCTCGGCTTGCCTTTCCTCTCTCAGGTTAGTGTCTCGGGACGGTGAGGTACGCAGCCGTTTCCCATGCCGTGGGCTCCAAGCTGAGCGACCGGGGAAGCTGGGCCAGTTGGATGGATGCTGCACTGTTCCTGCTGCGTTCAGTGGGAGGGATAATCTCTGCAGCCAGCCTCTCTCAGCCATTTTCACCACAATTCTAGGTGCTCACCTAACACCTTCCTCTTCCAGAATCCTGAGTGCCCCATGGGGCTCTGGGTGCCTCCTCCGGGCTGGAGAGCTTGAGCAGAGGGCTGGGGATGGAAAGGGAGAGGGGCTCTGGGTCCCCTTCCGAATGCTCCTTGCTGTGCTTGGTGCTCTTTCAAAGTGTTGGAAGGAGGTGTGGGGTTAACTCCTGGCCTAATCCCCTTTTTCCAGGCCAACTGCTTGAGTGCTTCGCTACATCAGTCAGGGAGCTGCCCCTCTGGTGTGGTGCACAAGGGGTTTGGTGCCACTCGTACCACTGCCAGCAGCTGCCAGGGCTGTGCACGGTCTGTAATTCAGCCCTCCTGAGACGTGGCAGTTGACCCCTCTCAGCCAGCAGCACGTCCCAGCCTTGCCAGAGCGCTGGCCCGGGCCAGGGCAGCAGCATGGCAAGGGCTTCTGTGTGGCCCCGGCTGCTTGCTGCCTGTTTGCCAGTGCCTGGGGCTGGCCCTGGGCAATACGCCTCACAGCTCTCGCTTCCTTCAGTTATTCCACCACCCCTAAAATAACCATGGATAGACAAGCTAATTACCCACACTTGACAGACATGTTCTTGCTTGGGAACTCCTCTGCCTGTGGAGGAACCGTGTATTTGTGTTCAGATGGCCTTAGGGTCTTAGGTCTGTGCAACCAGCACCGGCGTGAGTGTGGGATTTCAGCCTGAATGGCAACCCCAAAGGTGCTCTGTACTGCTGAGCCCTGACAACAGCTTGCTGCATTTCTGCTGCCTCGGTGTGTGCACACAGCTTCTAATTTTGGAGCTTGCCTCTCGTGCCATCTCCTGTGAGGGAAGGGTGCAAAAAGAAAGGCTTTGCAAGAGGGGCCGGCAGGGCCTGCGTGCTGAAAGGGGGACCTGCGACCCAGAGGTGCCACCGCCGCAGCCTCTGAAGGGACAGAGGTTTGGGTCTGGTTCAGAGAAATTCTCACACAGTTGGCTGCTTGTGCAATCATCCAGAGCTTACAAAACGTTTGGAGGAGGAGACTGGCACAGGGGCCTAGAAAACAGGACCAGATTCAAGAGACCTGTCTTCTCTTCCAGTCTCTGCGGGGTGTTTTACTTCCCTCCCTGTCTCCATCTCCGCACTTGTGAAACAGAGGTATTCCCCTTTGAAAGGCAATGTACAGATGATGCTAGGTACCAAATACAATTATTCAGTCCCAGCTGGAAAACTGGCTCCCGCACAGATTTATTTACTCTTTCCTGCTTCTGCCACACTTGAAAAGTGTCCGGAGATGGGCCATGTGCTAGCTAAACTCTTAGGGGAGGACATGTGTACCCTGCTACTCAGTTCTGCTCCTGTCCCTAGAACAACTGGAAGCAGAGCTCCGTGGGGAAGGAGGAGCTGCGGTGGTCCGTGCAGAACATGCCTGTCCAGGAGTGGAGAGGGACCCAGCGGGAATCCCTAGGCGATGTCCTCTGTGTTTCCAAAGTGAAGCTTCAGCATCTGCCTTCCCAGGTAGGACACATCTCTGGGGAGCAACCTCCTGTCAGCATGGCTCAGAAGAGGCAATGGATGGAGTGACTAGCGCAGACTCTTGCCTACCTGCTGCCACTAATCCAGCAGGTCCCTGAAGGGTCCTTTTACCCACATCCCGGTAAATGGAAAAAGGTTTGTTCCTGCTCCTGTGGTCCAGCAGTGGTGCTTGGGGACAGCACGTGCATAAACATTTGCAGGACAGGGCTGGCAGCTGGAGCTGGCAGGAATTGCCTGTGGAGCCCAGTTGCAGGGAAGCAGCTCAGCTGTTTCCAGAGCCCTTGCCTCAGGCTGCTGTCAGAGAGACGAAGTAAAGGGCTCTCCGGATCTGAGTCCTGTCTGGCTGTTCACAGGGAACCCTCTTCCTCTTTACTTTCCAAGGAGCAGCATGACCGGCTGTTGGTGCTTTACCCGTCCACACTGGTGATAGTATCTGAAGAGCACAATAGCCTCTGTTTTAAGGTAAGTTCATTTTGAAACGCCTTCCTGCTCTCTCTCACCCATCCACAGCGGCTATTTCAGCACTTCTTTGGCTTGTTGCTCCCCTCCACCTGCGTTCCCTTGTGCTCCTCGTGTTGGCAAGGGCTTTCCCTCCATGCTGCTCCCTTGCCAGCTGGCAGGTAAGCAGGCAGAGGGATGTTGCAAGCTATCTTCCCATGAGAAACACCTTGCCCTCCTACAAAAGCCCCGGGGGAAAGGAGCTGGCTGCCAAGGAATCTGGGTCTCTGGGAGGAGGGAGGCTGGCATGTTTCTGTGTGGTTATGCTGGCGCAGAGCCTGGCTGACTTGCTTGAGACGGGAGCTGGAACAGCCCCAGAGAGTGTCCCCGCGGGGGCTTGGCTTCCCAGGCCCCACTCTGTGGGACCACTTGAAAGCAGGTGGCATCCAGGCAGCACATCTGACGCTTGTGGGGAAGGGCAAAGGCAGTTAGTTGGCTGGTGGGCAGAGAGGAGAGGCTGCTGCTGGTGCACTGCATTTGCTGCTCTTTCCCTCTGTGGAGCAAGGGCCCTGAGCAATGTCTGGGCATGCCAGCGGAAGGGCCAACAAGGATGTGGAGGCCTGAGTGCCCCAGGGGATGTGAGAAGAGCTTCTCTAGTCCACTGGTGTGTCTTTGCTTGTAGGAGCAATGCTGAGAGCCTCAGCACAGATGGGCAGCGGCACTGTGGGCCCTGGGAGCTGCATTCCCATTGCTTGCAGTCTGAATGGCCCTTAAACTTGATTGTCAACATCCATCTTAGACATCATTGCAATGGCTGTTAAACAGCCCTGTGCTTTCTGGCCCTGTTTTCCCATGCTAGAACAAATGCACCAAAAAGAGTGCTGAACTGTCTCTGAACCTGCAGGTGCAGCACCACCGGCGCATGGCCGAGCGGAGCTGAACTGCTGCTCCAGAGGAGCAGCATCCTTCTTAGTCAAGGAGAGAGGAGCCAGTGACAAGGAAACCCTGCAGAGATTGAGGGCTTGTGAAATTCAGTGTGAACTCAGTGGGGTCCTTCTTCACATGATTTCGCCATCTCCACCTCAGGCCCCAAGCCATGCAGGCTGCTTTTAACTCAAGGGCTACCCCTGGGAAGACCTGCATAGAGTATCTCCCTGGCCAGAGGAAATGGCTGTGCCTGCAACGGGAATGGGTGTGAGGAGGGACATATGCCAGCGAGAGCTCTCCTCTGTCCCCAGTGCAACAGTGGAGGGTGTTTTCCAGCAGCTGGTGGCTTGTGTGACACACCTCAGACAGAGCTTGTTTTTGGGAACATGTTGTTTGCAGCTCCTGGGAATGGGGCATCACGGAAGGGGGCCTTGGGCTGGGCTTTCAGATTAACTCATCTCTTTTGAAACCTTAAACCAGATTTGTCTGCCCTGTCCGTGCAATGTTCCCTTCCCACGGTGCCTGAGTGTTGGTCCCTGGGCGTCTCACTCGCTGGGGTAATGGCAGGGCTCTGTGCAGCTGAGTGCAGGCAGGAGGTGATTCACCAGCCTGTGACACTGCAGTGGGAACCTGATTTTCCACAGGCATGTCAGGGCACAGGAACCTTCTCCCAGGGCTTCTGCAAATTAACTTCCCTTCCCTGCGAGCAGACGCTGAGCCCTACAATTTGTGTGTGAAGGAATAGCCTGGCCCTTTTGTTCTTCAGTTTCATACAAACCACAGGAGCTGCCACTGCCAAGTTTGTGTGTGGGACAGGGAAGGGGAAGGCAGGGGCTGAGCCTGCTGGGATGGGGCTCACCCAAAGCAGCAGGCTCTGGCTCACCACTGGTGGGAAAAGGCCCTGGGCAAGGCGTAAATCAGCAAGGGGGGAGCTGCTGGTGGGGGGGACAGGTTCACGTGGTGCCTGGGGGAGGTCGGAGGGGCTCCCTGCAGCCAATGTGCATGTTATTTGCAGGATGCTGCTGCACTTCCCTAGGTGGGACTCTAGCCCCCGGGTGTTTCAGCCCCCTCCCACGGACCGGGGGCTGTTGCCTTGGGGAGGACGGAGCACCGGGCGCCTGGGGGAAGCCCTATGCAGTCATCCTTGGTGGCAGGAGGGCTTGCTTGAATGTGCCAGAGAGCTGAGGAACAGCAGGAGCAGGCGGCACCGGCCCCCTCCACACGCAGCCTTGCAGAACCTGTGCCAGCTGAAGCGTCAAAGTCCATTTCTTACAGCAGCAGGGGAAAACGAGTCATGGAGCATTGCATGAGCTTTCCCTCCCAAGGTCAGCCTTCCTGTACTGCTCAGCCCATAAATCACTTTCGGTGCAGGAGAAATAGCACAGAAGCCTGCGTGTGCCCACAGGCTATTGCAGAGAGGCAGCTGGCCAGCACAAACCACGGACACCCGGCTGAGCTCCATGTTTCCCTTGTGGCAAAGCTGTCACGTCGGCCACATTCCCCAGAGCCTATGCAGCTGGGACGGCTTTGCAGTGAGGAAATGATGAGGGGTTTCTGCAAGACACCGTATTTTGCAGCCCATAAACTTAGGTAAATGAATTCTAACCGATTGCACCCTTTGAGAGGACCTTTGGCTAAATGACAGGGCTTTGGTCCTACATTCTGTGCTTCCTCCGCTGCTGGGCCTGAGGGAGAGCGGCGTGATGTTGGAACTTTGTCTCCTGAGTGCTCCCCAGACCCTGTGCTTGCCTTCCTGGCCAGGAGCTGCTCCCAGGGCCATTGCCACCAGCTGCCCCTGCGTAGTGCTCCCTGCCCACAGGCAGGGTTAGGGTGACATCCAAGGGAGGTGAACCGGGGCTTAAGGAACAACAAAACTATGTGTCACTCAGTTTCCCCCTGCTCAGAGAGAGAGATGAGAAGTAAAGCAATGAGCTCATCTGTGAGATGGTTCCAGTGCAAAATCGGCTTCAGCTGCTCTCCCAGGACTGTTCTTGTTCCATTTATGTAAGGAAAATTCAGCCTGGGGAGCCCCAAAGAAAGAGGAGACCATGAGGATGGTTCCAGTGCAAAATCTGCTTCAGCTGCTCTCCCAGGACTGTCTTGTTCCATTTATGTAAGGAACATTCAGCTTGGGGAGCCCCAAAGAAAGAGGAGACCTAGATCCTAATTCAGTGTTTACAGACCCTTGACCCTTCTGCCAGGTTGCCCATCACAGAGAATTAAACTGTCAGCGATGACACTTAAAGGATGTCTGGCAGCAGGCAGCAGAGCAGGGCTCTGATGCTGGGCTGAGGATGGGTTGCAGCTGCAGGCGCAGAAGAGGTCTGGATACTGCCTGTTCCTGCCCGTCCCACAGAGCTCACGGGAGATCTGGGCCTGGCACAGACCAACACCTGTGGCAGATGTGGGGATGGCCAAGGGACACTGGGTTACGGCAGAGAGGACAGTGGTGGATGTGCATGCAAAGGCACTATTGCACTTAGGGGCGATAGCACATGGTATCTTCTTACTCCAGTTTTTGCAGGGGCTAGGGACAGGCTGCTTTAGCTTCTCTGCCTCAGCTCCCTGCTAATAGGAACATACATGCAGTGCCTGCCAGGGGCAAACCCCAGTCGGATCACAGGAGTGGCATTCACAACTGTGCTGTACAGCACAAGAGCTCACGTTTCACCAACTGGCATTTACAGGGCTCAACCCTGTCTTTGCAAGACTTTGCAGGGTATGGATTGTGGGGATTCCTGTTTGCAAGGCTGGAGGTCCCAATACAGCAACTAAAACCTTGTTCAGGCCCATGTTTGCAAAATTTTCTGGAGAAGTCAGCCATTAGACTACGGGAAACTGTTGAAAACAGAGCTAAAAGGGAAGGAGTGTTTTTCCGAGCTCAGGTCTCAGGAGGGACTTTGCAAGAACAAAGCTTACAGAAATGGCTCGTGCAGTCACACTGGCTTCAGAGGCTTCGTTCCTGCAATAAGGCTTGGGCGGGGGGAGAGCTGTGAGCGGGGAGGGTGAGTTTACTGGGACAAGGCTGAGTAAATCTGCTGGAGACGGAGTTCTCCAATGTGCCTGTGCGCCACACCTATGACAATATAGAGGTAGCCAAGTCCTCACTTAGACTAGCAGCAGCTTGGGTGCCTCTCGTCTCCTGCAGACCTAGCCTAGGGGATTTAGGCACTGAGCTTCTCCTTCCTCCTCCCCTTCCCTGCAGAGACCCCGACGGGATTGCCAGTGGGGCCAAGCTACTCCTTCTCCCCACACCACACGAAGAGGAGCCAGGCTCCTGCCAGCCTTGCCCCATCCTCACCACCAGCCCTGTGCTGGGGGCTCCCCTCCTCATGCTCCCAGCTAAGCGGGCAAAAATTTGCAGCAGGCTCCTACAGCCTCTTAGCTTCCCTGATGGGAAAGCTCCTGTAGAAGCGGAGTTAAGCCAGGCAGGTGCCTGCAGAGGCTCCAGCCCTCAAACGGGCAGGGGCAGCCACGTTGTCCTCCCCGCTCTGCCTGTCTGCTGTACGGCAAGGACTGTGAGCTGCGCTCAGCTGTGCAGTCCTAAGACTGCTTCTCTCTCCGACAGGGCGAGCTGCCACTCAACGCCATCCAAGTGCTTTTTGAAGAGAACGAGAAAACCTCCTTTTTAATAGAAGGTTCGTGTCTGGCATGCCGAGGGGTGTGCTGGCAGCAGCCACGGAGGTCTCTGCGGTCGGGCTGGTTTTGCTAAGCTGCTGTGGCCATCTTCCTGGCTGTGCTTGCTCACGTCGGCACCCAAGCTCTGTGAACTGAACTGTTTGGAAATCTCGGACTGTCTGTGCCCTGGCTGTGCTGCAGGGCCTGGCTTTGCTGGCAGGGAGGGGCTGTGAGCCAGCGGCAGTGCTTGCACCCGGGGGTGCGCTTGTCACAGCGTGGCTGCACAGGTTCCCCCCCATTTAGATCTGGCCTGTGTTTGCCCTGTCCTACATTCGGCCAGGTGCAAATGGCCAGCACCAAAAGCAGAGCATTCCTGTTGTCCCTGCACCGGTGTCAGGATCTCCAGACCCCGGGAGAATGTGGGGAGGGATGGAGCAAGGGGATTCCCACAGGTTTCTGAAGAAAGCAACACAGACTGTCGATCAAAGCCAGTAACAGCAGTGAGTGATGTTTTTACAGGCCGACTAATCAATTCGATCCGGGTGATCTGCCGCAGCTATGATGATTACCAGGAGTGGCTCTACTGTCTCAAAACAGCCCAGTTTCGAAACGCTGACTCCTCCCTCTCTGGTTCAGAGAGTTTATCGGGATCAAAGCTGCCACACCGGGGCCAGGTAACAGATGTTGTGGGTTTGCGTGGTCATCAATAGGTGTCTCCCAGGACTCCCATCTGTCCTATCTCTGGCCACGTGCGAGTACTCTTGAGACACAGCAGACTTTGCTTCAACTCCCCTGCTTGAAGGCTGCCATGAAGTTGCTGATCCCTGCAAATTATTTTGAAGCCCTATACTACATTACATAGGCCTATATTATATTAAATTCCTTCAAAAGCAGAACCCTAGCAATAGAGTGTGACAGTGTTGGGCAGTGATGCATCGGCACAAGGACATTAACAGGGTCTCGCAAGGAAGGGGAGACCCATCCTGCCAGCACTGCAGCCAGGATGGGGTCCGGGTGCCTGAGCACCCTTCACCCTGCTGCCAGCCCTCGTCATTCGCCCCTGTTGCTCCTGCAAGCCGGACTCAGCCACCCGCTCAGCCCTAGAGGGCAGCACACCCCGCCGCACCAGGCACGGCTGCACCGGGCAGCCGCTCGCCATGTGGGCACAGCCCAGGCCCAGGTCTGACCCTGGCATGTGGGAACGGAGGGCTGGGCTGCGCTGGCCCAGCAACACTCAGGTGGGAGATGGGGCTGGGGAGGGATGTACCTGCAGCCACGCAGAGGGCTGTTCCGATGTGCTGTTCTTCTCCCCCATCTAGTTTGCCGGCAGCGGGAGAGGGTCGCTCACTTCTGATGGCCGTACAAACTCCTGGGCGTCGGGAGGGAGAGTGGCCACCTTCGCACACCTCTCCCAGAACAGTGGCTCTCTCCCTGATGGACAGTCCTTCGTGCTGATGCCTGAGAGCAGGGTGCTCGAAGACCCCCTCTGCCCTGGCTATTCCCAGCCTCTCCATGTAAGTGAACCCCCAAAAGCCTGGGACGTGTGTGAGTGCAGACGCTGCCTTTGAACAGAGTGGTCTATCCAGGTGCCCAGATGGGCTGAGCTCAGGTGGTCAGTGTTTGCTATGTGGGATAACAAATCCATGCCTGGAGCCTATATTTGTCCTGGCTCAGCTTTGTCATTGCTGATAAAGGAAAAGTCTGCTGAAGGGTCCCATCCCAACACTCCACTCTGCATAAGGATTGTTTGTACAGGCTGCAAAAGGGCAAATGGGACTGTTCAAAGGTCAGGAAATGCCAAAGGAAAAGCCCGCAGATGGGTGGAGGTGATGGACTAGGCAGGCCTTTGCTCTGACCCTGTGCAGCATTTGTACGTCCAGGGGTGTGTGTGTGCGTGGGGAGGAGCGTGCGGGGCACAGGCCCGGCCGCAGGACCATGCCGATGCATGAGCACAGCGTGATGCCCGCAGCAGCAGCCCTAGCAGGGGAGTGCCTTGCATTGGCTGCAGGTGGGTCTGTGTACCTGGGGCTGGCCTGAGGAGAGCCAGCTCTGGGGTCTGTCTTCTTGTTTCAGTGTCTGGCACAGGCCAACTGGCCAAGCACGGGGCTGCCCGCACAGGACCTGCGGAGGGGGGGCAGTGCCAGAAAGTCCAAGGGCAAATGTGGGCCTTGTGGCCAGCAGCTGCCCAGCCAGGACACGGAGAGGACCATCTGCAGCCTCATTTCTGAAAACCCCAACGGCGAGCTCCTGTCGCCAGTGTACAACGAGCCGTACTCCACACACAGCTCACAGCATCACCCTGCAGCTCTCCCGCCACACCCGGACCTGAGCAATGTAAGGGGGCTGGGACGCGGTGGGGCTGCCCTCCTGCCTGGGAAGGGTCGAGCAGCAGAGGAACTGGTGCACGGTTTGCATTTTCCTTACAGTCCTCCTTGCAGGAATAGCTGTCCTGGCAGGTGCTCTAGGGCAGGCATGAAACCCATTTCCATTTGAAAATGGCCCATGGGAGGTGAGGTTAAACACAGCAAATGGAGCAGCATCTCTTGGAGCCCTGAGGTGCTGGGCACTAATTCCTGAGGCAACACAAGCACCAGTGCTCTGCAAGTAGGAGTGTTATTACTCATAGGACACAGCCTCTTCTTCTGAGGGCTTTCCAGCATGTGTCCATCACTGGTTTAGTGTGTGATGCCATGTTTCCCTCCCCTCAGCCTCAATGAGTGTGCATCTGCCTGACACCCAGGGTGGTCCCCTTGTTAGCACAGACAGCTACAGTCGGGAGCCAGCCCCGCCATCCCTCACAGCTGAGCAGCATTTGGGACTTGAATTGCAGGGAGATTCCCCACTCCGATCCCTCCTGGGGATGAACTGCAAGTAGGGAACAGCATGTCATGTTCCTGTTTCGATTCTGCCTTTTAGCTGAACAGATGGAGCTTGGTGGGAAGTCAGCCCTCGACAGCTTCCAGCTCCCTGGAGAAGCCGGCCATGCCTCGCTCCCCCTTGTACGCTGACCCCTATACGCCCAGCTCCCCCAGCGCTCGCAGCGTGGCAGGCTCCAGCTTCCTGGAAGAGGTACCCTGTGCGTTTGCTGCTGGTTACAGCCCTGACTCAGCACACAGGCTTTTGGCTCCAGAAATCGTGCCTCAGGCCATTTCTTTTCCTGCTGTCTGCCTGAGCCTGAGCAGGATGTGGAAACGCGAGGCCTGCATTTTGGGGTGGGGCAGGGCACAGCATAGTTCTCTGTTTTGTCAAGCCAGGACAGAGTCAGAGGGTTACAGGTTTCCCCTGTCTTATCACTGGATGCCAGTGTCACAACAATCCCAGGAAGAGCCAGAAACCGCAAAACAAAGGCAGAGACTGAGATGTGATCCAGTCTACAGAAACTAGAGATGAGTCAGACACAGAGACCACTTTATCCACCCCCAAAAATTCCAGCTGTGATAACTGAGTGCCTATTAAAGGCTACATTTCTAGTTTTGTGCATCTCTTGGGAAAAGACTATTTCTGAATCTGTGGCTGGCATCCCCCATACTGCTGAAGTCCTCCCTTCCCTCGGAGGGTTCTTCCTGACGGCTCTCTGTCCCTTGAGCTGCCAGTAGTTTTCATCCTACTACCTTCACATCTGGCCAACTTCCACTACCTCTGTGGGTCATTGTGGGGGACCCGCAGCCATTCTTCCTTTCCCATCTAAGGCCTTCAGGATTGGAACATAGTAGAATTTGCAAGGAAGGCAGAAAACCTTGGTTTGCTTAAGTCAGTTCACAGCAGGGCTGGCTTACAGGTGGGAAGCAGCAGGTCAGTGTTCGCCAACTCTCCATAGCAGGTATCAGATCTGGAGTTTGTTTTGGTTAAGTTCCTGCAGAGTCACGGACAGATGGGTTCAGCACAGGTGAACGGATGCCCAGCCGTCTCAGTACCCCAGCATCTCTCTCTGCAGAAGAGGAACTGCCAGCCCCTGCCCAGCAGTCACTGCAGAGAGGTACCTGCGGCTCCGAGTTACAGCACGCCCGGCACTTCATGCCATCTCCAGCTGCGGCCTCCTGCTGATGCTTCTTATCTTGAAGATGTGAGTTTGTAAATGCAGTCCTGGTGCCCCACACTGTGCAAGCTGCAGGGGAGTACATGGGGGTGCAGGGGTCCCAGCTTGCCTTTCTCCGGGCTGGAAGAGTGGTCAGTCACTGCAGGGTTCTGAGCCATTTGCTCTGTGGTGGGGTGCATCTTGGGGAGCCAACAGAGAGCTGGTTCCTGGTGTGCGATATCCCAGGACTGCAGTGCTTAAGTCATCCTCATCAGTGCATCTCTTTCTTTTCAGGTCTCTTCTCTGCAAGAGGAACATCTGGGCCCTTCATTGCAGCCACCAGGTGAGACTCTTGGGAGGCTGCTTGGGTGCTGCAGCCCACCCCACCTTGCCACTGTCTATCTCCATAAGCGTCATTCAAAGCAGGGCTGAGAGGGAGCGTGGGGACTCATGCATGCCCTTCCTTCTTCCTGGTTCCCTGTGGCGGGGCCGAGTCTGTCACCCTGCCCCTTGCCTGCATCCGTCTGGTGGAGGCCATTGCCTTGGCTTCCACTCACTGCCTACGAGCTCTGGCCACTTGTCACACGTGGGAGCTTGTGGTTTGTTCCAGGACGCGCTTGCAGCTTCCACCGCTTTGCCCAGATCTAGTTGCCTCTGGGCTGCATTTTTCTGGACCCTCGTGCGTTCTCTCTGCTGGTGAAGGAGAAGGCAGCCACTGGGTTGCTCATGAGGTCTCTGAGCGCTTTGGTCTGTTTTTCTGCAGATGGGAATTTTGGCACTTACAACCTGCCAGAGGCCAGCTGCCCACACCGCGACTCTGCAGCCTACCATGACTATGCCGAGCTCCAGAGCTTCCAGAGCGACTTCAGCTATGACAACCTGTGGGAAGCAGAGGCAAAGGAGCCAGGCACCCCGCAAGCCTCCCCAGCTCCCGGCCAGCAGTTTTACCAGGCCTGAGGGAAGGCCCCCACAGCCAGGCACAGAAAAGCCCCCAGGCTCTTTTCTCACTGGGCTTCCCTCCAGAGTGAGGAGCCTGGGGCGTACAAAGCAAAGGGAAGGGCCCTGCTCTGCGAAAGGCTGGTTCCCATGTCCTGGCAGGTCCAGAGTTCAAACTTCTCCCCTAAATCTGAGGATAGCGGTAAAGCACAAAAGCATCAGCCTCTGCGGACCCGGAGGAGCAGCGTGTGTGCTGTGCTAAGGAGCACAGTCTGCGGTTGCCCTGGCTTGGGGAGCCCTGGCTAGGGAACAGCATTGCCCCCCCGAAAATAAAAGGAAGAACAAAAAACTGGTCAGGCTCCCTCAGATAAAAGGGAGTGGATGTTCAGATGGAGCAGTCACTTAAAGGCCAAAGAAAAGGGCTGGTTGTTGACGGGGTTAGTTTGATCATTTTCCTTTTTACTAGAGTCCTAAGGCTGGTCACTTTGAGGATCCACTGATCCCTGGGAATAGCTGTTAAGCCAAACCTTCCCCCATTGAGCTCTGAAGTCTGCAAAGATGCATGAGACATGCCCCATCATGGTATATGAGGTTGGTAGCAATAGCTGTGCTCATAGGATTGTCTTCCTGCAAGATCAGAGTTACCTGATGGACAAAAAAATCCAGATCTGGACAGAATGGGATGTTCTTTCCACTTTATGCAAAAAATTCTTTCCTGCCAGTGCTGGCTCCAAACCATACCTGCAATATTATGTGCCTGACACCTTGGCAGATGGAATCAAGAAATGTGCTGCCAGCAACTATGCCAAGTGGCTTGTGTTTACCAAGGTCTTCCCTGGAACGGATGCCCCAGATTCCTCTTATGGGACCGCGTCCTTTCCTCCCACCCCTCTGCACGTTACTGGACTTGTACTAAATGCTGCCTATGAATATGTAGGCAGGGAGGGAAGGAAGAAAATTCACCTCAAGCCAAACTCTAGTACAGCCATAACACTCCAGTGATCAGAGCAATGCCAGTGTGGGCTGCAATCTCTCTCTTCCCTGCTCCAGTGCAGCAGCAAGACCAGGACACAAACAACAGGGGACAGAGTCTGAGTGCTATCATTTTCTAGCCTCTTAGGCCAGATCCTATAGCACATATAAGGTCAGCAGCAAATCCAAATGTTTTTACCTGAGGCTCTAAATTCTTAACCTTTGTTCCCTAAAGAGGCTGCAAACCAAACATATTAACAAAATCTCTATTTTCATTCTTTCACAAAACAATCCAGGAGCTCTTTGTACTTGAATATCTACGTATTGTACTTTTTTTTTCCCGAAGGTATCCGACAAAGTTTACATGCAAGGTTTGAGTGGATTATATGTATTTAACGTGTAAATGTGGCAGAATTGAAGATCTATTTAATTTTCTAGCTGTGGATGACGTTCAGTACTGTAGAATGGGCAGCTGTCTGCACATTCGTGTGTGTGTTGGTTTGGGTCTTCTAGCTGTTATTCTTTTGTTTCAGGTTTACTTTCATTTTGGGAAGATTTGTGTCTAATAACTTAACCCCCAAAGGATCTATTTATTCAGAACAAAACTGCACTAGGGAACGTCAGAAGCACATAGTATGCTGGGGGGCAGCCATGCTCATGAACTCCTATGAACACATTATCGTTGAAGATGGTCACCATGATCTTTTTAATTGGGTTCCAACAGTGATATCTGCAATGTACCAAAAGGGAAAAGCCCCTCCCTATTGCTGTAAAAAGTTCCCTGGTGGATTTCTGTGAGACTGGACAATTGCAATACACATTTTTCTGGAAAACTTTTCTTCTCTCTTTTTTTTGCCATCATCTGGTTTAATGGAGGCGAATTTTTGTCCATTGCTGCTGTCCTTTCCAAAGCCCTTCCTTCCTTGAGGACTTTGGGTCCCCGGGTCCAGGAGGATTTCCAGAGTGCTGACTGTCTCTTGTTCAGGTCAGGCACTTGTAAATACCTAATCCTAGAGCAAAGTCTCCCCTGCGTTTGTCAGGCAACGAGACCTGGCTAGAGGTTTAATGCCAAAGCTAATCAGACTTTGCTTCAGCCCTGTGTTTTGAGGGTCTTGGAAACGTGCTCTGTAAAAATCAGTCGGTGACTCCAAATGGCTCCATGCTGGCGCTGGGAATGCCCTTGCCATGCTGTGACTTGGGATGGTCTGTGCTGTCTGCTCTCTAGCCTGGGGGAAACCTGGGTGAACGGAGCAGGGCACACTGGCCAGCCCCAGCGCTAGGGTCAGGTATGGAGCTGAGCCCTCCATGTGCTGCCGGATGGTGCAGGGCTTGGCTTTGCCTTTGCCCTTCTGTCAGTCTGACCTCACTTTGTGGCAGCCGCTTTCTAACAAAGCCAGTTGGGAAGGGGAGCTGGCCACAGCAGGGGCTTGCTTGGCAAGGAAATACCATCCTCAGGACTACATCCAGATGCTTTTAGGCCACTTCTGTCCCTGCATCTGCTCTGGGCAGAAAACCGGGTGTCCTGGCTGCCTCTGCAGAGTTATTCTGCAGAAGACCAGTGAGTGGCCCTCAGTTTAAAGTTCAGTAATCTCTTAGGGCTGGGGGCAGCAGGGCAGGCAGAGGGCTTGCCCTCCCAAGCACACTGCTCTGTGCAAGACAGCAACCCACAGCAGTGGCTGCTGGAAGGTGCTAACACTTGGAAAGATGGCAGGTGTTTGTGCTGCAGCCAGAGGTGCTCAAGAAACTCAATAACCAGGCAAGAGGTAGATGTGTTAGCCGCAGAAGCCCGGTGTATCTGTCCCCCAGTGAGCAGCTCTCCCAAGCTGCGACGTGCAAACATGTCGATCACGGTGCGAACACAGTGACACACACGTGCACAGGACCACCAGTATCAAGGTGCAAGATCCTGGCTTCAAAACCCTGCAGAGACATGACACAGCTTCTAAAGAAATTTTAGTCCTGCTCCCAGAGCGGCAACTTTCCTCCCTGGCTACATCTGGGCTAAATTTGTCACTCTTTCAAACGGTGCCCTTTCAACATGCAGGCCGCTCATTTCTCACGCTTCCAGCACGCCTTTGTGCGCAGCTGCCGTGGTCTGTTTGGCTCTTATTTCGGGTCCTGAACTCCATCTCTCTGTTCGTGCGTCTGTGCCTGAGTTATTGCCTTGTTCCTGCCGTGCTTCTGGGGCAGAGTGCAGCTACTTCCAGCTGCTGCCCAGCGCAGAACATAGCGTCTCGGGATGAAATACGAGCGTGCCCTTAGCAAACGGGCACTGTCAGGGGCTTGCACCAAGAGAGAGCGGGGTTGTGGGTGTACACAGGACCTGAGTGTCCCATCCCTGAATGCTGCTGTCCAGCTAACCACTGAGGCATGCTCCCTGCTGTTTCTTCACTGCTACCCTGTAGCAATTAGGATTGTGATAACAAACTTCCACTGAAATGGTTATGCAGCCACTGCCATACAAGCAGCTAACGGAGTTTTACTTAGACCCTTTCCCAGCTGGGTTTAGCTCCCCTAGAAGCAGCACTTCTTCCTGCTCTCCCTCTATCTGTCCCTACTTTAGAAGGTTGTACAGCTTTGCTAGGCTGGTATAATTAATGTAGAGCGATTTATGTGTGTGTACAAGCCCTAAAATGTTTCCAAACCAGCCCCCATAAGCATCAGATTGGTCAAGACCCACACCCAAGCTCCTCAGCACAGCCTGGTTTCCCTGTTGAGTCATTGGTTTTGCTGGCCATTGGTTTTCCCCTGATGGTTTCCTACCCAGATGCTGACCCGGGTGGCTCCATAGCAGGTGGGAACAGGGCTGTGTTTGTGAGCTCCGTTCACAGACACCTGCCTTGTGACTGTGAAAACCCACACTCTCTTGCTTTTCCTCCAACACATTTCTCAGCAGATTCAGGATTTTAAAATAGAGGGTTTACTTAAAGTGGCACTAGACGTCTCAGTGCAGGTTGCATGAAAATGGAAACTGTAGTACCTGTAAACACACAAAATACCTCTCATTTCCTGAAAAATGTATCCATCCTTCACAGCCTGGCTGCAGCAGAAATATGGTCTGAACCAGGTCACCCACAAACTGCAGGTGCAGTGCTCTGGAGCTGCCAGCAAGCCTGCACACATCCCACCGCTCAGCTTGGTCACGGGATAGCTGCGTCTTTATTCACAAAGGCAGATGAAAGGCATGAAATGATACTAGCTGCCAACAATTCACTCTCTGACAAATGATCTCTCCACCCCCCACTCCCTCCAAGTGCTAAAAGTCCTGAATCAGGTCCCCCCCTTCTGAAACGATAGCTGGAAAACCAGAGCAGTTATTGAAACACCATGGGCTGCTGTATTTCTCTTTGCTTTCTGATTTCCCAGGCACAATTTCAAGCTTCTTTTGCTCAAAGAATAAACAGCAGAGAGATGTTTTTAAAAAAGAAAGTGGAGCCTGTCACCTGCTCGTTTGGCTTCAGGATTTTGGAGAAAAAGCCCCTGTAACTGAAGGCACAGTGTAGCTGCAGCAGAGCAGCCCACCCGGCCAGCTCCTGCTCCTTCGCTGTGCGTGGACTTGCCGATCTTTTTTTTGTATTTACAAGGACACTTGGTGGTTGGGAATTCCTTGGTGAGCACTTTGTATGAATGTGTCTCTTCCTGTCGGCTGCCTGTGAGTGGCTGCCGGAAACCACGGCTGAGGTCGGGGAAGAACCTGCTGGGCAAACCTGCTCCCTGTTCCTGCTCGGAAAACCCAGCGCCTCCCTTGCAGAGCCTGTAGTCCCCTGGGGAGTTGAGGATGTGCAGGATTTGCTCTAGTCTGTGATGAGCAACTCCCTCACTGCCCTGTGGGTGGGGGAATCCACCAAAATATGTCATGCTCTCACAGCCGGCCGACCGACCCAAGCAACTGGCATTTCTGTCAGTCCTAGATAAGAGGGAGGTCACTGCTCCCTCTGCTCTGCCCGCTGCCTCCCTGTGCTGGCGCTCCCAGCTCTGGCACGGCACCACGAGTCCTCAGAAATCTCTCTGAAATGCAGGGAGAAGACAGTCATGACTCAGAAATGGCCTAGCAGAAACGTCCATGGGAAGCTTCGCTCTGGTTTTATTACGGAGAGATGAAGCAAAAATAAGAGCAAAGAAGCTGCTCTGGCAAAACGGATTGCTCAGAAGAGCGGGGAGAGACGCAGCCCTCTTCCAGGCCGGGACTCCGTCAGCCGGGTGGCACATGGCGTAATCAAGGCCAGATGAAATACGGAGGCAGTTCTTGAGGGTGCACCTGCCTGACTTTTTCATCTGCTTGGCAAGACAAGGTGTCAGATGTGGGAGCTACGTGCAAGGCAAGGAAATGTGGTGGGATGGCACAGCTCCCACCTCCTGCACTGACACTCTTTGGTGAAGGGAAAACAGTCTCACGGCAGCAAGGATGCACTGAAAAGGTCGTTTCTATTGTGGTGGCTACTGCTATTGCAAAAGATGGTGAGCTCCTGGCTCCTCCCTCCAGGGTGAGATTCAGGCAAGATGACCTCGCCATGGAGGGAGAGGAAAGAGCTTAAAAGGTCGGAGAATAAACCAAGCATTAAAATTGCAGGCAAGTCCAGGCTGGTTTCCTTGAAGGACACTAGAGACGCTGCTGCTTGACTGAGCACGGTAGACACTCCCAGAGCTGACCTCCTGATACCAACAAGATCTTTCAATATTTCCTTTCGCTTCTGCAGTGGGCTGAAAACATCCGTCTTCTGAAATATTTATCTCATCCACTTCTTCCAGTAGAGATCAAAAGGCATGTGAAATGCACCTGTAACCTGAGGGATCATCTGGCACCTTCAGTAACTTTTAGCAGGGGGAGGTGCCAAATCACATTTACGTCTCCAAGCCCAAGCTCTAAAGGATCAGACACCAATTATCACAGATAGGCAAAGGGCACTTGCTGGTAGAGGTGACAGGCAGCTCGTGTTACCTGCAGGACAACGTGAGTACTGAACTCCCCTGGGAAGAAACTTAGCATGAGTTTTTGAACACTAGGATAGAGGCATTGAGAGAGTGAGACATACCCCACGTCCCTCAGAGTGGGAAAACAGGCACTCAATCCTACCATGCCTTTCCGAGCTCGAGCGGGTCAGGGTCAGCCAGGAGGCTACTTGTCCCACCCTGAGTGCAGTGTTTTAGCTGCACATGGCTCATCGATGGACCAGGGCACTGGGAATGCAGAGCATTATCTACCATTCCCGCTTCTTGCAACATCTAGGTCTGATTCCTTTCTGGATCGCATCTGGTATTACTCCTTGCACCCAAAACACTCCTAAACTAGTTGCATGCCCAGCAGCTTTCCTGCAGCCTCCTGTCAGTGCCATGCCTGCCCTGTGCAGTTCAGGAAAACTGACGGTAGTCTCCAACTACCATTGTGGAGACTAACTGCTCCACAAGCAGCAGAACAAGTGGCTTCCTGCAAAAACCATGCACAGAGCCCTCAAGCAATGGTGGCAGGAGAGGACACAGAAGTCTCTTTCCAGCAGCGATTTAGCAGCTATACATTCACGGTGAAGTTCTGCAGCCCAGCCTCAACTGACTGAGCTTCCTCATTCCTCTCAAGGTGCCCAAGCAGTGAGCTGAACTGGCAGCACCCCCACTGCAGCAAACGTCTGCAGCTTTGGCTTGTGGGGAGCAGCTGAGAACAAAACCGCTTCCCCAGGGAAGATGAGGTCCCCAAAGCAAGGGCATTGCTTAGAAAAGATCTGGCTGACAGGTACACGCAGACTCCCGACATCCCAGCACAGAGCCCTACCCCATCCAAACCTCCCTGGAAGGGCTAATGTCATCAAAAGTGTCTTCAACATCATGGTTTCTGGCCAGAAACCCTCCCAGTTCCAGTGAGATCTTGATGCCAACTTTGCAATCCCTGAGACATTAAGACAAACCAGAACAGCTTTCCCAACCATTTTGCCCAGTATTAAATTCAGTGACTTTTAGCACAATTATTTATTAACTGCCAGCACTGCACCTGGGAGTACTGTACATGGCTGGGAGGGAAATTAACTGTTCCTGCACCTGCAAAGTGAAGGGAAAACATTCTTTCCTCCAGATTTGTGTGACAAGGCTAGAAAACATAAAATCTGAAATATTCAAACCAAGCAAGAAGTCAGCAGTGACTGTTCAGGATTTAGCCCTGTCTCTTACCCTGGGAACTTCACTCTCCATGAGGAACTAGGAAGGAAGAGCCGGAGCCCCCTGAGACAGGAGCTGGCAGTCCCAGAGACCCGTTCCTTTCAGCAACCCTGTCTTCTGCCCTCCTCTGACCTTCTTCTGCTTTGCTCAGCTCCGTGTGACAGTCTCCCCGGAAAGCCCCGCATAATGAAATTGCCTGATTCCTCCAGCTGTTCCCCCATTACCCACCCGCCATGCCAAGGCTGCTGTATTTCCACCTGCCACTGAGAACGCGGGGAGCGCTTAATGGATTATGGCTGGATAAACAGTAAAACTGAGCATATGCGAACACTTCAGCCTCCCCTGTGCCTGCCGTGCTCCTGCTCATTGGAGGGAGCGAGGTCTGCTGGGCAAATCTTTCAGGGCCTGAGGCTGCAGTGCCAGACATTTCTGGATGCAGCTCAGACTGGAGAGCCCGGCTGCATCAAGGGGGACTGGGGAGAGCAGGGGTGATGAGGATCGATGGACCGAACCCGCGAGCTGCTGCTGTGTATTGACTTGTGCTCACTGATCTGTTCAGGGGCCCCCGGGAGGAGCTGGCTGGAGGACTGGCGAGAGTGGGACTCTGCTCGAGTCCTGAGTGCTTTTTTGAGTCAGGAGAGAGGGCAGGGCTCTCTGGATCAGGCTGTTAGTGACATGTAACAGTCAAGATGTGTCTCAGGGTGGTAGGCATGGGGCCAAAGAAGAGAAGCAGCAGCCCATCTCCCTGCATACGCTGTCCTCCAGGGCTCCTCAACCAGCCCATCAACTCCTACATTTTTGTATCAACAGACACATGATGGATTGATTTTTTGTTCTTTAAAACTCAGTACTCATTCAACAGTTTCACACACAAACAATGTAGACACAGGAATGTACACAAAAGTATTAAATTAGACAGATCTTTATTAGAAGCTTCCAGCATATTTTATCTGTTCTCCTCCTTCACAAAACTCCTCTTACTGGATATACAGCTACTATAGTCCATATAGAGCCTGTACATCTCTCTCTCTTGCTATTTACTGCTACATATCTCACTGTACAATTGTACAGTGTGCTCTCTTATCAGCAATAATACATGGTCTAAGTACAACCCCACACACATTAAAATTGCATGGCACTCTGCATTACAAGGAAAGAGCTAAACCTCTTCTCTCTCATTTCATAAGACAAACATTGCCACAGACTGTTCCTATAAAGCTCATAGGCAGATCCACAGAGGTGTTCTGGGCAGATTTCCCCCAGTACCTTTGTGGACCTGGTCCCTAAGTGCTTAACAAATCTCACATTCATGCTGTTATCAGACTTGGGAGTGAAGAAAAACCCTCAAGAATAATGCCCTTGAATGATCAGGAAGGCACTAGAGACAGGGAAGAACCTGAACCACTTCCTTTTCATTTTTCACCCCATCTTCCATTCTGGGTCCCCTCCAGCCCTCTCCAGCCCCACAAGGTTACACACTCAGCCACGGCACCTCCTCACTAGACATCTCCTTCCAGCCAACTCTATGTCTCTAGGATGGGAGGCAGCGGAGGGACCAAGTGATATACCTAGACCCTTCATCTGGTGATTGTCAGAGCCAAACATGTACACGTGCCTTTTCCTCCTCTCCGACATGCTCCTGCCCTTGTCAGGGCTCTTTCCTGGGGCTTCCCTGAGCTCAGCCCCTTTCCCTGCTGCCCCTGCAGCCCCTTTCCATCCTGCACAGCCTCCTGCAGGGCCCTTCCCGGCTGCCCCTTCCCCTGGCTCTGGCTGCGTGACACCTGCCTGTCCTCTGCCAACAGCAGTGAGATGTGTCCTTGCAGTGGGTGCTCCTCACTTGCAGGGACAGACACCGCATCCGCAGCTCTGGCTCAGCAGGGCTGAGGCGGCCACGTGCAACAGAAACCCTCTGAGCCTCCTGAACTGTTAGACTGAGCCATGACTTCTTGGAGTGAAATCCAAAGAGGATGAGTCCTCCTGCAGTGAGCCAAGCTGGTCATGGGAGACCTGGGCCTTGCCAAGTGAGTGGCCCCTCCATCCTCCTTTAGCTGCTGCCCAGCTTGCTGCACGCAGCTAGCACATGCTTAGCAAAGCACCATGTTTGGACAGAGGCAGCTCTTCCCCAAAGCTCTCTCCTCTCTTCCTTCACAGCTACCCCAACCCTTTCATAGGAACAAAGCACTTTCCTGGTTTCTTTTGCTCTCTCCTCCCTCCACTACCTCAGTGCCTTCCTTTGTCACCAGGTGACTTCACCAGGGAGGACAGACAAGCAGCGCCCTGGAACAGACACTGTGACTACTCCTAGGAGATAGCACAAGTATGCAAGAAGTGTGCAAAGAAAGAACAGAGCCAGCCCATGCTGGGCTCCTCTTCTGTCCAGTACAGGTACAAACTGCCTACCGTATTGTAAATGACTGTCAACGGAAGGATCCTGCTTCCTGTGACATCCTGTCCCATTTACGGATGGGTCCGGAGAAGTCTTGGTGCTGGGATCCAGGCTTCTCACACTGCCCAAGAACAAAGTCCCTGGCCTCTGCCTCCACCATCCTTGCCTGTCCTCAGGAAGCACCTCTGGTGTGCGCTGAGCCTAGGTCCGGGGGTGTCCTTCTCTGACCTGCCTTCGGAAGTAGCGGATGGCAGAAAGTGTGCCAAAACTTGCCAGGAACACTGGAAAAGAGCCCAACACATTTCCAGAGTGAGTCTGGGTGCTTCTTCCAAACCTGAAGATCTTTTTCCATACTTGAAGATCACAAGCTGCTTGGCTCACTCTGGTCCATGGGACCTAGGGGGGTCGCTCCCCTCCCTTTCTCAGACCCCTCCTGCCTTTGGTCTTCATCCCCACCACACTGTGCTTGTTCCCAGTGTGTTCAGTCCTGAGCTGCCCACGGCCTGGCCGACCACATCTAGTCCTATAGTTTGGGCACATGGACCACACCACCATTTCACAAGAAATCGTCTGTTTTTAAGGGAAACACAACACAGACTTCATGTGTGTGGTAGAGATGGGTGGTGGTTAGATATACAGGTTCATGTAGAGATCTAATGGGTGTAATCGCAGATGAGAAGGCCACAGTAGGAAATCTCACCAGGGCTTCAGGAGACCCCCTTCATTTTCTACTTCTGTTTGGACCAGGAAGATGCCAAGAAAAATATCATTTTGTGGGTTATCTGTGGATACTTTGATCCCAGCCAAAAGCAGAAAATACCCAAACCCCAGAATCAGAAAATGTAGAGATACAAAAAATAACTAATGGAGATTATACACAGAATCAAGCTCTGCTCTGTACTTTCAGCTAATGTTTTTAGCTTGGCTTATAAGAGAGGTCAAATTCCCCTGATCTGTTCCCAAGCAAAACTGGGAACTCAAGCCATGCCTTTGGACTTTTCAGTTTAAATTCAGACTTGATTTTGATTTATGTGTTAGAGCCTGGGACATAGACAGGGAAACTCAACTTGTTAGAACCTAAAATGCCAAAAGAGAATTGCTAGTCCAGGATGTCAAACTGTCTGTTGCCTCCCCTCCTCGCCGGGGTGCTTACTGCACACTGGGTTATGCAATCCTGAGGGCACGAGGCCCATATCCTGCTTTTCACACCCTCTCTGAGGCCACATCTACCATCTAATACTAAGAAGGCAAGAAGGAGCAGGCCAAAAGCTCCTTGTGATGATTGCACTGAGCAACTTTAGCTAATGAGCTATTCTCAGCCCAGGGTGTCAGCTTCCTGTGTGACCTTAGTGGGGAACATTCCTCCCCTGGACAAGCAGCAGGAAGCCCTGGCCCCGGCATCTCGCCCCGCGGCAGGGGCTCTCCTGTGCCCGCAGGCTGGACCCCGTGCACAGCTGCTGCAGCCAGGGCAGGGCTGCTGCACTCGCTGTCCCACGCCCTGCTCATCAAGCGACCCGCACTTCTTGGGCCACAGCTCAGCTAATTCATGCTGCCCGAGCTTCCACTCTCCCCACCAGTTATTCAAATGCTGTGGTTGGAGAGGAGAGGAACTGACAGAGCTCCGTTTACTCGCAGGACTCAGTGCACCAGGATAATACTTCAGCTAAGCTCTATTTAGAAAAAAGATTATACCTTTACAGCACGTTAGAAAAATATGTGCATCTGTTCCAGCTGAGATGAAGGAGTATAAACCTGCATACTGGAGGTCCTGATTCAGCTTCTAGCCAGCACGGATCCTAAAGAAGCCTCTCTTCCCCTGACACACTGGTACTGGTCCCTGTCAGAGGCTGGATGGAGCAGGGCCAAAGCTAGGAATACAGACTTGTCCTGAGGGTCAGTTCAAGTCAGCAGTCACTTTGCGTGGGGAAAGGACAATGTAAGTGAGTA
The DNA here is from genome assembly GCA_013389945.1 of Fregata magnificens. NCBI lineage: Eukaryota > Metazoa > Chordata > Aves > Suliformes > Fregatidae > Fregata > Fregata magnificens. The sequence goes on along the minus strand of WAAD01009685.1, from coordinate 90,270 downwards.
GGAATCAGGACTGTCATTTCTATAGGAGAGAGAAGGTATTAGAAAGTAACAGGACACTTTGGAAAAGCAGAAAAAAGACTGCATTTTCTCACAGGCACTGTTAGGTGTGTTGGCATCCCTGCCTTTCTCCCCGCCACGTCTTCCATGAGGTCCTTCCCACCCCTCTCCCGCCAGGCTGGGCACCGTACGTACCGGTCTTCCAGGCATCCGGAGCCTGCAGGTCGGAGGTCTTCACTGCCCAGGACGCAAAGGCACAGAAGACAAGGCACATGTCTTTGTGGGTCAGCGCCAGCGGAGCCTCAGGCCGCCCTGCGAGAAGAAGAGCACAAGGCTTGGGGTTTTATGACACCTCCTCTGCCACAGCAGGCTCCAGTCCCTCTGGGGCAGTGAGTCCCTTGCGCTCCCAGAGAAATACATCTTTGTCACTTATTTTCCCTCCCAGAAGACCTTTTTTCACCATTGGTCAAGTCAAATATGTCTATTTAGGACTCAGGTACATTTCCTAAGGAGAGAGGCACATTTTTCACCCCTCTCAGTTTCACACTTTGTTAAGAGCCTGAGGCAAATATTTGTTAATGCTACCCATGGGCCTGGGAGGCACAGCCAGCAGACACGCCGCCTCCAGGACCTCTGACTGCCTCACCACCTCCCTGCATTTCTTCCCAGCACACGCCTGTGGGGTGGCTGGAAGCGGGCAGTAGGTTTAGGAGAGAGCAATTCCTGGGCTGGCTGCCGATGCACTGGGGCTGCAGGCAGGGTGCCCTTCCTGCAAGACAATGTCCCAAGATGCATGCAGCTCTAGTACAACACATAGACCCCTGAGAAGCACTGGTGCTCAGCATCTCTCCGTGGATCCCACCTCAGTCCTGCTGCCTGCTAGGACCAGGGAGGGAGACAGCCCTGAGTGCTCTCCATTTCTTTCTCTGCTGAAGTTCCAGTCTAGCACAAATTGAAGACATGTTGCAAGAGCAGGTTATTTTTGCTCCTATGTTTATTTGATCAGGCTTTTAATTAAAGCTGGCTTATTAATTAGCTACGACCATGGCAAAGGGGTTTTTCCTCTGTGCAAACAGACTGGAAGCTCTATTTTGAGGCACCCTTTGGGATGACTCATTGTTTGGTTTTAATATTAACTGTGAGGCACTGTGGCTGTAAGCATCATGCAAGCTTTAAGATAAATACGCTGGCTATCCTAGTGGGTCAGACTTGCTCTCCCTTTATTCCTGTTTCTCTTACCTGCCTCCAGTAACAGTCAATGTTCAGGTAACCTCTGAGGTCTCTGGAGGGTGTTTTTCAAATTAGCGTGTGTTTTGAAGTCCCCCTCACCTCTTTCAGCTGGAAGCCTTGGACATGTTCCACTCTGTGCACACCTTTTCCCCCACCAAGGCAGCCCAGCCTTAACAGGACAGCAGCTCAGCAGCCATTCCCTTATCTCAGGGGCATGAGTTCTTTGGTACAGAAGGATTTTGCTGCTTTGCCTCCCATTCCCTCGTCAGAAATACAGGTATGTGGTTCTGCAGGCAGCTGGATGGCACTGGGATGGGGGATTCCTATCTCTACCACATCTTGCAATAACACCATCCATGTTTAATGCAGCAATCTGCTTCAGTAAGTTTTTTCTTGGCCAGAATGCAAAAGAATAGATTAGATCCACAGTAAGTTATATCCATTCAGGGGGACAACTGAATCAGCTAGGACAGGGAATTTGGGCCAAACTGAGTTTCAGCCTGTTGCATGCATGCTGTCATGACCAACTCTGCCCCAGGACTGGAGTTTGCGGAGAGCAAAGCAAGTTATGCCCAGAATATGCCCAGATCCCCTGTCCATGCCTCCTGCAGCACTGGGAGCCAGTCTGGGGGGCCTGGCCAGCAGCACTCGCTTGGCATAGGGACAGTGTGAGCATCACAAGAGAGAGCCAACGTAACACAGCATGTCATGGTGGTGGCTTTAGCCATGCTGCCAAAGATCCCTGCTAAAGCCCAGGGCTACGGTGTGGCAAGACAATGTGCCAGGAGTGTGATTTCCGACCAATTACACCTGGCAGAGCCCACCAAAATGCTGCCATCTGTACAGTGGCCTTAATGCTGCTGCGGCTGGAGTGGAGATGGCTGCAGCAGGGCCAGAGCTGGCTGCCAGGCTTCCCAAGGGGCAGTGGGAGCAGGGAAGACCACACAAGGCGGAGGCACATCTCTACGCGCAGCAGCAAGCCGGGACTGTTGGGCAGGGGGTAAGAGTGCTTTACCTGTCAGTGCAAGGGCCATGTCCAAACCTTCTGGCCGTGCCTGGCCTCTTCCCAGCGGAGCCAGTGGGACGAGGGGGAGCTTCTCTCCAGATCCTCTCCGCACTAGAGCCTGGGGGGCTGGGGCTTGGCCTCTGATGAGACGCATTGGCCTTTGCAGGAAGGACTTCAAAGTCCCCACAGCTTTCTTCACCTCGGAGGCTGGAGTGATTGAGAAAATCCCTCTCCAGCCCGCCCTGTTTCTGGGAACAGGCCCGTCTGGAAAGAAGTGTTCGTACACCTCGGGGCACGAGATAACCAGGGAGTCTTTGACTGGGGCCGAGTCGGGATCCTCATTTTGCAGCTGAGCGTGGTCCAAGCTGCTGAACTTCTTCCGCTTCCTGTCTTTACCCTTGACTTTTTTCCTGTTTCCTTCTGGTTCATTGAAAAAATATTCATACAGTTCAGGCAAGGATATTTCCCTTTCCAAGGGTGTTTCCTCCCCCTCCACTGAGTTCTCCGTTCCTTCTTCTTCCCCTTGGGAGTCACAAAACAAATAGTCGTACATCTCAGGCCAAGTCACATCCAGGGTGTTTGCCCTTGCAGATGCCCCGGCTGCAAAGCAAGGGGGGCCCAGCTCCCCGGGGGTCTCAGCTGCAGGGTGCCCATGAGCTCCCTCAGCATCATCCCTTCCAAAAGCTGTCACACTCTTGGGAAAGAGAGGCTTCCCTGGCGTCTCCTGGCATGCTTCTCCTGAAGGAGCCGCGGCTCCGCTGGCAGGGATCACCGGCACATTGTCACGTATGCCCAAGCCACCAGCCTGCCCTGGCTTTGAATGCTTGGTGGCCTTCGCCTTCCCCAGGGGCTGTGCCCCTGGCTCCTTCACCTTCTGCTTTGGGGGAGTGCTCACGGCTGGATCACCCTCGTCCATGCCAGGGCCGGGCACCGGCCGTTTGCTCTCCCCTGCCTCCTCGCTCCCCAGCTTCACAGGAGCTGGCTTGGCTGCCTTCTCCTTCCCTTTGCTCTTTCGTGAGGACAGTGGCGAGCTTAAAGGTGCCTTTGCGGGTATGCCAGGCCCCTGTGCCACAGTCCCCGCAGGCTCCCTGTCCCCCTGGACTGCCTCGGCGGCACTGGCTCCACGTTGCTTGCGGCTCTTTCTCAGCTGTCCTGGCACCTTGGGCCTCACAACGTCCGGGGAGCCCGCCGGGGAGCTCGGCTCGGCACCCGCTCTCTCCCTGCTCACCTCCTCCCGCGCCAGGCAGCCGGGTGCTCTGGGTGCAGTCTCCAGGGCTGGGCTCAGGGGGTGGTCAGGCGGGGGTCCCCGTAGCCCAGGCTCCAAGCGGGAAGCGCTGCTAGGACTTTTCCTTGCCAAACCCTCCGGGGAGATAGCCAGTGCCGGCAAGCTGCCCTGCACCGGAGCCCCCGGCTGTGCCACCACCAGGCTGCCATGGGGCTGTTCCCCTCCTGCGTCCCCTCCTGCGTCCCCCCCCTGTTCAGGGGCGCTTGTTCCAGCTGGGTGGCTGGGTGGCTCCATGGCCTGACTGCTGCTGGCTGCTCCTTTCTCCGATGCCGATGCTGGCTGTGGTGCTGCTGCTTCACATGCTGTGTCCTGCCCTGGGCTGCTCTCGGCTGTGCCGCCAGCCGGGCCGGCAAGGGTGGCTGCAGGAGGACAGGGGGGCTGCCTCCCCTGCGTGCTGGGCATTGGAGCGTACAAAGGGCAGCCGGGCTTGTTGCTCCCGCACAGAAACCTGCCGACCGAGCCCAGGTCCGCTTCGTCCTCGCTGCCTGAGAGAAGCTCCGGCAGGGCAAGGTGCCCGCCCGTGGGCCAGCACAGGGAGGCGTCTCCAGGCACCCCACGTGGGGCAGAGCTTCCCGTGCCAGGCCCTGGCCTGCTGCCCACCCTTGCTGTGATCTGCCCGTTTGTGCTGGCGCGGCAGTCCCTCCCCGGCACGCCGTCCCCTTGTTCAATGTCACTGAGACACTGCTCCTCGGCTGTGGCCAGGGCGACCGGCGCTAGGTTGCATTCCTCCGACGCCAAGAAGAACTCAGCCCAGTCCCTGTCGTTCAGCTGGATGCTGTACTCGAAGTTATCCATGCCTGCAGCAGCAAAGCAAGGGGAGGGGGCCAGAGAGATCCGGGCATGAGCAGGGGGCACCAGCATCAGCAGACATAGCCGAGGTATATGCCCCTAACCCTTTCCCTCCAGGTTCCTGCCATGCTTCCCTGCCATCCGCATTCACTCATCCTCACTCGTTTCCAGCTGAAATCAGTGGGAGGCAAGGGCAGCTCCTGGCAGACTCAGCAGGACAGGTATTGCTGTGCTGGACCTCAACCAGCCAGCAGTGAGAGAGACCACTACTACCCCCCTCAGGTCCCTTCTGCCTCTGCTCCCAGGGCACAGCAGCACAGAGGGTTTGGGATTCTTTCTACAGCAGCACAGCAGCATTGCATCTCACACACCCCTTTCCTACTCCTTTTGCCTACAACCCATTTAAAAAAGTGGGGGATTTATGCTCTTGAGCGTTCCTGCTGTCACGGCATCATGCATGAAGGTAGCATGAAGCACAGTCCAAACAAGGACATTTCACCAAGCCACAGCAGCCCCTTCCGTACCCGTGGCTCTGGGGAGGGAGATGCAACAGAGCCCAAAACCAGCAGGGAGGATCCAGTGGTAGGAGAAGAAGCAGAGAGATCACAAAGCTGCATCCTACCTGTACCACAATCTAAGCCGGTGATGGAGCCATTCAAAGAGCCACGCAGGAAAATCCTCCCAGCACAACATGATGCTGTACCCTTGACGGGGGCAGAGAGCTCGGCTCCAGCACAGATCCATTCAGGGGCTAAAAATAGACACCCCCCTCCCTCCCCAGTGTGTCACTTGAGATCCGAGTGTGATGGGTTCAGAGAGGGCAGGCCCATATATAGAAGCTGGTGGGGAAGATGTGAGGGTGCCAGCCAATGTGTCTCTGTCCCACAGCCTCTGGCGTCTCTGGGACCACTCCTGATGCCCACTGCTCACTTCTGCCCTCTGCCCGGGGTTGCTCCGTGGGATGGCCAGCAGAGAAGGGGCCCAGGCCCAGGCCACAGAGCTCACAGCCTTTAGCACAAGGCAGAGCGTGACATCTGGATGGCAATGACTGTTCTTTTTTCAACACACCCACCTCTTTGCCTCAGTCAGTAGGTTACCCATTTCTAGGGTGACAAATCATGCCTCGGGGGCATCATTCGCCTATTGATAGCACTCGTAGGGCACTTGTTGCCAGCCTACTGCAGATTGACATCAAAAGATCGCAGCCAGCGTCATGGTCTTGTGACAAACCTTGCATGGTGCGTGGCAGCCGTCCCACGCCACCCAGGAGCATCTGGTGTGGGTGGCAGAGGGAGCCTTGGGTTGGAGACTCAGGGTGAGCCTGGCACGAGGGAGTTACAGGGGAAGCAACCGGCCGAGGGTGGCCTGGCGGGTCAGCAACCAGAGCCAGAAATAGCCCTTAGCTCCTGCGAGTCCCGGAGCCTGCCTCCCACTGCATGCCCTCCCCTGTCCCAGGGACCAGAAATAGATGCCCTGAAGTAGCTGCCTGCAGCACAGTGCCTGTGAGCGTGAGCTCAAGCCCAGCTCCAGGCCCTGCTGCCCCGAGGGGGGCCAGCACTGCCCCGAGGCTCCGGCCACCCCTTTGGACACCAGGCTGCTGTAGACCCCAAACTACTGGAGATGGCCAGCCATGTAGATGCTGCGGGAGCTGAGAGGGACCCACATGCTCTGCATCCACCTCGGGGGTCCTCGGTGGAGCCGGGGTGCTGGCCATGCCGCGCTGCTGGCCATGCCGCGCTGCACGCTCCAGGGAGCTGGGGGCCAGCATCCAGCTCCTGCCCCGCAGGCCAGAGGGCAGCTGGGCCTCTTGCCCTGCCCTGCTCTGCCCTGCCAGCACCGGCTATCCTGTGGGAAGGAAGCTCCCCGTCGTGGCTGCCTTCACGCACTGCACTGCCAAGGACCAAGCCAGAAGCGCGCAGCCCACCAGCAGCTGGAGCTGAAGCGCACTGCCCCACGCTGCCAGGCAAATATTGACCAGGACACGCTTCCTTTCTCTGTGCTCCAGGCTGACGCACGCAGGGAGATTGTCGAGCCGAGAAAATATGGAAGGAAAGAGGTCTGCTGTCTTCCCATCCTATCTCATTTCTGATCTAGCTACACCCTTCTCCCTCTCCCCCTCACACGCGCTCACAGACACAGAAGGGAAACCAACTGGCTTCCTTTTCTTGGCTGCAGTTGACTTCCTTCCCTTTGAGACCAGCAGCCAGGGTTAGTCAGAGAAACCTTTAAACTCTGCCTTGCAAACCGCACCAGAGAACATAAAAGAGACAGAGGCAGCAAGACGGAACTGGAAGCCAGCAGCGGGCTGGCAGCCCACGTTATCAGTGTCACATTTAAAACCAACGCTGGAGCAGCCACACACCAAACCCAACAGGAACTGCACACACCCCACCACACGTTCCACCCTGGCATCAGAGACACAAACAAGTCTCGGCACAGGAGACCTCCAAGTATTTATTTAGCTGTCCAGGGTAAAGCCCACACACTGTCCTTGGGGAAATTACGCATCTGCTAGCACTTCCCTGCCTTCCTCTGGGGGGGCCATAACAGCGCAGCATGGACTTCAAGGGCAAGGCATGCTGCCCCGAGCCACACAGGCTGCAGAAGGGGCATTATGCTGTCTGCAAAGGACATCCAGCAGTTGCAGCCTGGACAGACCATCTCCGATTACCTTCTGGCGTGTGGTATGTGACCCTGTGCCTCTTTGGGATACCTGGCTCTCCAGAGCCATCTCCAGAGGAGCTGATGGCAGATGCTGGGATGCTGCAGGGCTGCTCCAGCACCTCCAGACCAACGTGACCAGCAGACGCCACCTGCCGAGCTGCAGGCAGGCAGGCACAGGCCTTCCCACCACCTCCCAGCACCTCCAGTATTGACGCTTTGGTATTAAGGACATTATATAAATAACTAATGTCAACGTGTAATTAGAGAAGGGCCTGAAATAAAGCAGCAGATGAGGCCCCTCTCCGCCTGACGACATAGGACACAGCGTGGGAGAAAGAGCCAGAATCAAGGGCATGGAAAAGAGAGCTAGGCAAGAAAACCGGGAGTGCCATGGAGGGGCACTTCCTTTGGCATAAAGATCCCTTCTGTGGCTTCAGGCTCTGCATTCATTACTCCCAGTGTAAAGGGACTTCAACAGACTGGCAGGGGGGAAAGGACTATCAGAGCTATATAGAATAATACTCTAAGATAAGCAATTTCCTATCCAGGAACGTCTTTTTGGGAAAATTCTACCTTCACAGAACTTTTAAAATCTGCACTAAAATGTCACAAGTATGGGGGTTTTGGCTGAATTCACTGCCAAGACAACGCAGACAATGCAGAGAAATGTGGGTCTGATTACAAACACGTCCTCCCTGTCCTGATCTAGACCCATCACATGCTGTGTGTTAGGGGAGGAAGAGAGCGATGAGTTTGAAGGAAAAGCAATGGGAAAAAAAACCATAATGGGAAGAGAAATACGTCCACAGCTTCAGGAGCAAGACTACATTGGTCCTTGCTGCTTCCCACTGCCTGGGACAGACAGCTCTATTTGTGGCCATTTTCTCATGTCTTCTTCTGCTTTGGCTTGATCATCATCCTTCAACCTCGGTCACTGATATAGTATGGCCTTGTCTGCCCATCTCTGGCTGATCCCTGGACTCCAGTCTTCTGCTCTCACAGCACCAGCCTTTCCCTCTCGTGATCTCCCCCCGATCTGATTTATTTCTCCCCTTCCACAAATTTCTGCGAGGTACAAACTGCCATATAGATAGCTCAGCCCTTTGTGTCCAGGAGTAGGGAATGCTGAGCTGCTCAGGTACAGCCTTGACCTTGCACCACTAACAGCCACGAGACCTCCCTTGTGACGGGGAAAGAGTAAACAGGGAATTTAGATCTACCCCAGGGAAAGCCTGGAAGTAACAGTTACTCCATGCTGAGGAAGGGGTTAAGTCTGCATTGAAACTCACAGTGCAATGAAGCTGTAACCACCAGTCTGGTTTTGCTGCTTTGGGGGCAGGTGAGTGGCTAGGAATTATCACCCCCAAATCATAAGAGGTCTGCATTGTTTTTGCCTAAACCCTTGAACTGTTTTGGTTTTGGGTTTTTTTTTTGCCTGAAACTCACTCCCCAGGCTCTCTTAAAATTCAGGCCCATGCTTCCCGAGCAGCCAGCAGCGGGCTCACTCAAAGGTCAGCCTTAGCTGACTTGAAACTCAGCCCACACTTGCCTGAAACTCTGCCAAGCTCTTCCAAAAGGCTTGTATCCTGGCCTGAGTTTCGGGTTGCTAATCCAAGTCTCACTGGGTTTCAGGTTTCCCTGCAAGCTCTGGCTTTGCTCTACACAAGAATAGCCTCAGGCCACATCTACTCTGCTGGCTTGGACCCTTCCTGCCAGGGCAGGGGTGGCAGCAGGCAGCCACCTCCAATGCCAAGAAAGATGAGGCAGGGCAAACAGGGCACACAGCTGCCTCAGAGGCACAGGACACAGACGGGCCCAATATCCATGACCCTGGACTCACCGTCCCTGAGGGGCAGGTTCTGCAACTCCCCAGCTTTGCCTCTCTCCAGGCACTGCCAGCCGGAATAGCCAAGGGGCTGTGGGGCCACCATCCCCTGCCCCAGTGTAGTGCGCAGCCAGAGAACCTGGCAGGACGAGCTACAGCCATATGAGCCACAGGAGCAGTTTCTAGCTGTTGGAGGACAGGCAAGACCTGAACTGACCTGAAGTTCAGCAGTGCAAAGTTAGCCCACTGCATTGTTTTAATCTGAAGTATAGCACGGTAATACCAGCCCAGTGCATGGTCTGTTGTGGCTGTAGTGTTTCTGGCTCGGGACCAGCAGCCATAAGGCCAGGTGACCACTGTTGTGTCACAGCCATCTCGCTTTTCATGTTGCTCACTGATGTGAGACAAACCAAGCATGCCAAGCTCTCTGCAAGTCATACCCAGACAGAGCGAGCTATTCTATTTTTTTACAAGTCCTGAGAAGAGGTTGCTGGGCTGAAGTTCCAGCTCACAGGAATCAGTTTCACCACTGAATCCAACAGGATCCGTATTGTACCTGTGGAACTCATTTTTCCTGGCATTTCCACTAGATGTCACTTACAGCCAGAAAGTTAGCAGTTTCCCTAGATTTTTAATCTCCTCCTGTTGTACGCAGGTCTATGCTAATCCTAAAAAGGGGTCTTAGATGTCTAGGACATTAGGACTGTAATGGTATCAGAGCAGTCAGGATTGCAGGCTGTAAGGGAGGGGTGTAGGGGAAGCTAACATCTCCTGAGCATCCCGTCCAGCTGGTGTGGTGCCTCTAGGGGAAAGGAAAAAGCCGTGTTCCATAAGGCTGGAAGAGCAGGGTTGTTGCTAACGCTGACTTGTGCATGTTGGGAGTCTCTACAGCAAACGTGTCCTGCCTTGTGCTGCAATGTTAGACATTCAGTGATCCATGCAGGTAGGTCACCAGCTGCCACGTGTGGGTGTCCAAATCTCTGAGCCAGCAGGCAGCTCCAAGAGCAGTCAGCGACCTGTCCTAAGCGCTTTGGGGTAAGGCCAGTTCTGCCTCTGCAGATCATTGCACACGTGAGGTGCTTGGCCCTGAGCAGAGGCTCAGAGGTGCTGCTGCAATGCGAGGCAGCAATACCAGTAGTCTCCCGACCCTGGGGTCACAGCACGGCCCAGAGCCAGGGCCACTCCAAGCCCTCCAGGCAGCAACAAAAAAACCCTCCGCATCTCCATCCTAGTGCCAAAGCAGCTTCCTCCCTCACCCCCCAAGGCTGGCACCACACCCAAGTGCTGGCTCAGACCTTTCCTTCAGGGCTCTTCTTCATATGCAAAACAGAGGGCTGCAGGCAGCCCAGGGCATTGCTGAGCCACCCCGTACACCTGCCCACCCACCGCAGGACCTGCCTCCCCTCCCCACGGCCGGCCTCCTTCACAGTCCCACCAGCAGGCTGAGCTGGGGGGCAACTCCTCTCCTGGCCTTCCTGGGAGGCTGCTGAGGGCTCAAGGGCAGGACCAAAGGCCCCTCTGTGTGCGCTCCCCCAGGCTGCTCCTGCTGCCCCTGTCCCAGCACGCTCCACCTCTGCTCCCTCCACTGCTGGGGAGGCAGCACTGAAAGGAGTGAGGGCTGCTCGAGCTCAGCACGGGAGCAGGTGAGATCGCTTCTGGGATCAGGCTCTCTGCAAGACAGATGCCATTGCATGAGCTACTTTCAGCTTGCCGCTAAAGGCTTAACCAGCTATTTTATCTGTGCTTAGCAAAAAAATGGTATTTAGGGCAATCCCAGCTGGGGATGAGGAGGTCCTCAGACCCATGTGGTAAAGGCATAAAGCAGAACTCACAGGATCATGAGCTGGTGTCTCGGGCCACCTCTTTGACGTTCTTTTTCTCCTGCACCCAATATCGTGACGTGAGGGGAGAGGCTGCTTTGGGCTGGAACAGTGGAGGGGAAGGCACTGCTGGCCAGCACGCTGACCCTTGGGAGCCAGAGCGAGCTCCGGAATGAGAGGCAGAAAGAGAGAAGGACCTAAGACTTTCCCATAGACTGTCAACTTGGCAAAGCTCTCCCCTCCCCGTTCTGGCTGTGGGCCTGGAAAGGGCAACGGTAGCCGGACCTGCAGCCACAGCTCCGTTTTCCGTCCAAGTCGCTGATTAATTATGTTTTGGGTTGAAAGGGCCTCCCCTCCCACCCCAGTCCCAAATGCAAGCTGTTCCACATCTGCAGGACTCTGTCAGTCCTCAAGGTCCTGGTTTCTTCACCGCTGTGCTGCCCACCCCCTTCCAAACAGATCCTATTCCCAGCTGAACAGGGCATCGCGGTTGTGTTATTCTAACTCGCAGCAGATCGGCCACTCCACTGATCTCAGCCCACCCACTGTCAGCAGCTTCAAAGAGCAAAGGAGAGGTCAGGTTGCAAGCACAACAGACACCGGTAGCTCCTTGCACACGGCTGCTCTGCTCACCCTCTCTTCCGAGGGCGGGAGAGTCCTGGAGCAAAGGCTCCAGCTCCAGGGGAGGCTGCCTTGTGCAGCACTCCAGTCTGGCTTGAATTAAATCAGCCTTGAAGAGCCGATGACATTAACCCTCTGAAGGCTGGGGCTGTAAAATGGGAATCCCAAAATACTTGTTTGCTATGGACAGCTGCACTCCCTTCTGTCCACGGGAAAGTGCTCTCAAAGCACCCCCAGACATGCCGACACTGCTTACTGCAGCAAGGGACAGTGGAACTTGTGCCAGCTGTTGAGGACTAAGCTGTGCCAACAAGCAGCACTGCAGAGCATTGCACTGTGCAGACTGATCCCCAAAGCCTGAGGAGTCCAAATGCCACTGTCAAAAAAGCTAAAGCTCTCTGCAAGTTGAAGGCTCCCAAGGACCTGACTACATCATTCACCTGCTTTTGAAATACACTGCCTTCAGTCACTTGTGAATTAACAGCCCCAATCCTCTGACTAGCTCTTTCCAGGGAGTTAATTTGTTTCCACATTTTGAATACAAAAGCCCCACAGAGAATCATGGCCAGGAGAATAACAACCAGTGGTCCTTATCTCCTCAGGTTGAAGATTATTAAAGAGGTTTCTGAGACAAAATTAGGATTAGAGCTGGGCCAGTACCACAACAATTCTTGATTATCCATTCGAGTGCCTAAGGCAGTGTGTGTGCTTGGAGGCCTCCCAGCAGCTGGGGTACAGCAGCAAGTGTACAGCTTGAGTCAGGACAAAGGAAGGAGCTTTATTTACACCCCAGTAACACCTAGAGCTCCTGCCTGCCTGCAAGGGGGCTGATTCTGCTGGGGGAGCCCAGCGCAAGAGAGGAAAGCTGTGTGGGACACGGAGAGAACAGTTAAACACGAGTTGACAGGAGATGCAGAAGCACAGGGCTGGGACGCGATGTTCCAGCAATCACTGGTGTCCCAGTTTTGGTGGCAAAATCAAAAATCAGAGCCTGGCTGGCTCCAGGGACCCATACGCTGCTCTTGTCCACTAGACCGGGATAGCTCAACTGGCCTTCACAAGTCCTGATCTTAGCTGTAGGATGCCTTTGTAGTGCTGCAGTCAGGGAACAGAAACATCTGGGCATGATTCCTCTGCCCTGTCTGCAAAGCATAAACAGTGATTAGGGACAGATAGTTATTTGGGACCATTTAACTGTGCTGTGCACATGCAAGCGAGCATATCCAAACACAGTATCATCTTATGGAGAGGACAGGTCTTCCCATGGCTCTCACCTTCACTTGCTCCCTGCTTATGACTGTTCAAACACGAGTCAGGTCAGTGCTGGCCACCCTAACATGTTCTTACTCCCCTTAACCAGGTCTAAGAGCTCCCACACACACATGCAGCTTGAGCTGGATGAGTGTGCTGCCTTCAGGAATGCAGAGCAGCTTCCTTACAACAGGCTTCTCTGCCTGTGCTCCTGCATTCATCTCCAGTTGCACCACCCCATGTTCAGAGCTCCGTATTTTCCAGCACAAAGACCACCGCCCCTAAGCACACACATACTGTACACAGTTTGCTGGCCATGGATCAATCTGCCTCCGAGCAGAACCAAACAAACCCACCTCCCTCTAGCAGGCTATTGTCTTTTGAGGAAATGTTATTGTTCCAGTCTTTGAAATAATGCTTCAGCAAAACCCTTCCACAGCAGTGATTTCTTCCCATCTTCCTGCCTCCCCACACCACATCTGGGAATCCTGTTTTAAGTGCACATTTTTTCTTCCCCTTCTTACTGAAAATATGATATTTCTTCCCCCTATTCCTTGTGAGTGGGGTGGATGTGTAGCTTGCATTTGTATTTGCATACCAGTTATTTGGGTTCTGACTAGGGACTGGGTGTTTCTGAGCTATTGAGTTCCTTTGCATGCTGCAAAAATTCTTGTGCTTCTCTGAAAAGAACTTAAGGTAGCAAATCCTGGCCTGGGGTGATGAGGAAGACTATGTTTTTCAGCTCCAGTCAGACTTTTTACTGGCAAGGGCACAGAGAAGGCAGTTCCAGGACCCATGCACTGGAAAGGAGATGAGGAGGTCTGGGGTGTATTTTAGGTCACCCCAGCCTTTTTGCATGACCTTGCTTGGGACTCACTCTCTCTACTTGTGTTTCAGTGCCCTGGCTGTAAAACAGGGATGCAATAGCTCCTTTGCCTGTTCAGCACATCAGCACTGGCACCCTTTCCCCTTCTGCACTGTGCCAAGCACAACAAAGTGCCACTCTGGACCGGAGCCTCCAGACGCTGTTGTAATAACAGTGCTAATAATAATGACAGCCCAGATGCACAGCACTAATGGAAATCTCTGTGATACCTGGGGCTGCCAATGACTAATCTCTGGCCATTGATTTAGCAGCTGAGACCAAGCTGAAGAGACAATAACAACTGCAAAGGCAGGAGCAGGCACCAGAATTACAGCTGGAGTGAGATGAAAGGCTTGGGAGGAGCACGGTCTATCCCTTCTCTCTTGCAGCAGTGCATAGGACTCCTCTTTGCTTTGATAGTCAAGACAATCATAGACATACGGCATTTCTATCTTGCACCTACCCCACCTGAAGCCAGTCCTATCCGCAGCTGTGACCACTACCTGACCTGAAAGCAGCACCCCCCCACTGCGTGCAGCTCTGGGGCCTCTGGACGCCTCGAGCCTCCTCCAAGACCTTTCCCCAGAGATACGCAAAGAGCGGCTCTTCCTCTTTCCTTTGCAAGCGAAAGGACAGGGCCTTGCTGTCGGTGCCACGCAGCCCCGTCTCCACCATCCCCGCCCTTCAGTGGGGCAAGAGCCCCCATGGGCACTGCGGGCCGAGGGGGTACCCGCCAGGCAGGGAGCCTCGGCTGAGCTAATCAGCTCTGCGCGGGGCAGCCGGAGGTAATTGCCCAGGCAGCAGCCCGGAGTCCAGGGCGGGCAAGGGGCTGGTGAAAACAGAGGCTGAAACAAGGCAGGCAGCAGCTGACTGTTCATGCACCTTTTTATTTCTCCCCTGGGGGATAGAGGCTTAGAAAATCCCGGCATGGGACCAGGGCTCCCCTGTTCTGGCATCTTAACAAGAAGCAGCTGCTTGAGGCAGAGTGAGGAATCGCACAAGGAAAAGGCCCCATTGCATTAATTAAAGGTCACGGGGCCATTCCAGAGGCTTCCCAATTACCTCTGGAAGAGTGTCGCTAATGTGAGATAATGATGTCATACAGCCACTAATGAGGCAGGTTATCCAAACCCCAGGCCCCTGTGGTCCCCTCCCCAAGAGGATGTGCTATCACCAGCAGACGAGCCAGAGCGAAAATGGCCACTCTTCCCCCTCTCGCCCCCCTCCACCTCTTCCTTAACGACGTGCCTCACGGCGGCCCTGCCAGATAATGGAGCCGGGGGAGGCAGGAGGAGAGGCCAAAGCCCTCTTTGAGGTTTTTGTGTTGAGGAGCGTCTCAGCAAGGCCCCTTCTCCTCTTGCGCGGTGAATTGCTCCTCAGAAGCGATGTCAACACGATATTGTTCGGCACTGACCCCGCTCCCTTATTGCTCAGGCCAAATCCAGCCCCATTAGCACTCCTTAATTGAACGTAATTTGGAGCTGAAAATCTGCCCCTCGGTATGAAGGGCTCCAGCCCCTCGACTCCCCGCGCCCCTGAGCAGGGGGATCTCCAGCAGGCAGGGTGGATCGGCCCCGGCTGGGGAGAAGGGCCGCCGGCCCTCCTCTCGCGTGGCCCCACTCAGCACTGGCCGGGTGGCGCCGGCTCCTTCGCACCGGGAGGCAAAGTGCCCCGTGGGCTCTGCCCAGGCAGGGGACCATCGTGACGGGACAGTCCCCTCTGGGGAGCAGCCGTGTCCTCACCTCCCCTCGGACCTGAGCTCCGGGGGGCTGTGCTCCCAAGACCTGCTTTGCCTGGTAAAACTTTGACTAAAGCAGCCGCACAGGGGTCTTGGGTCAATATTGGTTTTGGGGACAGATGGAAAAAATGTTGAAATGTTCAATTCTATCCACCCTCTGCTGTGCTGCTTGTCTCCGGCCTCAATGCCTGGGCAGTCTAGGAGTGTAAACACCTCTTTGTCTTACAGCTCAGGCACCAGGCAGGAGGTAAGGAGACAAAACGCTGTAACAGAGATTAAAGTAAGGCCACAAATGGGAAAAAGCCACAGGGCCCCAAGTTCTTTGAATGGGAAGAGGAAAGGGGACAGAGAGCAAGAGAAGCGCCCAAAATAAAACAAACTCCAAACATCTGGAGTTGAGAGAGTTGTCCCTCCTGAGCTTCAAAACCAATGGGGAAGGGGGACAGCTCAAGAGGGGCTGCAAGACCTATGCTCTTTCTGCCCTAATTCTCCTGCGGCCGCTGAAGGCAGCGGCAGGCAGCACCGCACAGGCTCTGTGCCCCGCTGGGGAGCAATCAGCCGGTCTCAGCCTCTCTCCTAGCGAAGGGGGACACAGCAAAGCAAGCAGCCCAGCAGCCCGAAAGGCTCACACCACCACTCAGCAACGTTGCAGTCCTGCTCACCAACACAGCCCCAGGGAACACGCACCTTCCCCCCAGGCCCTGGAGCGGGGTGCAGGGGTGTGCCTGGGTGAAGGGGTGCTTGCCTTGCAGCTGTGTGGATCAAGCCTTGTGGGCCAGGATGTTTACAAACCAAAGGGGGGACCTTCTCCAGCATCTCCCACCCCGCAGGAATGCCAGAGGCTCCTTTTCTATCCATGCAACATTCACCTTAAGAACATCAAGCCTCTGCACTACGGCCGAATTGATCTGGCTACACAGGACGGAATCACAGAGGAGAAGCTGCACAGTTGCATGAAAGCCGTGGCCTCAGCCTCAGTTGCAGAAGGCAGTGGGCATCTGCACCATGGAAGAGCACTGACCCAGTCCCCAAATGTATTCTCCAGGGTTCTGCAAAACAGGCAAGGTTTCTGGTGACCAGGCTTCTGCAAAATTGATGCTTAGGAGAAAGCATGCTTCAGAGACAGAGAGCGAACGCAATTCAGGACCCGCCTGGCTGCTCCCACTTGAACACGAACAGATCCAGCACTGAAATTACCATGCAGCTCTTGGGAGGCGATTAGACGTTATCAGCAGCTTCTCCTTGGCCTCTCCCTTTTGTGTTTCCTGCTGTTTGCTCAGGTAGTTTCTGCAGCAGCACTGATTTGTTCCCCCTATGAGGTACTGTCCCAAGCCTCCTCTTTCTTCCTGTCTTTTGCCTTTCCAGATAATCTCTCTTTCAATGCAAAGTATTTATTTCCAACTGACTCAACAGTAGGAAAGCACAGGAGGAATCAAGAAAGAAAGAACAGGAGCTAGCAAATGAGGGGAGCTGTTGCCCTTGCCCTAAGCCTGAATGACCTGCAGAGCTGCTGGAAACCAGCTGGAAGGGGCAGAACAGGAGAGAGAGAGGAGAAGGTGAAGCAATTCCTGCCAGCCTTGGGGCTAGGGAGATGGGAAGTCTCTACTGCCTCAATGTGGCTTTACCCAAGATCTTGGCAAAGTCCTCAGAGACCCACATCAAGAAGCTGCTTCTGCAAATGGGGGTTGCCTACAGATAAACTGTAGTGACACCCATCTCCAGAAGAGCTGCTAAGCCATCCCCTGTCCCTAGCTCAAACTGAAACCCACGAGCACACACACAAAATAAGCGAAGTCTTTTGGAGCAAGAGCTGCCAGCTGCAATTTATCAGGCAATGGGAACAGACAGCACATGACTGGAAGTGAGAGAGCATCTGCAGTGGGAGGCAGAGGTGGAGGGAGCAGGAATCTCTGAGTTCTCCCAGGAAGACAGAGCTGAGAAGTGCTGGGGTTATTAATTATCTGCAGCTTTCATCCCTCCCACATTCTGCAAGGAAAAAAAAGTTGTCAGGGCAAAATGAAAATGGGCGGGAGAGAGACAAGAGATGAAAAGACTAAAGGCAGAAAAAGGAAGAGCGGAGGGTATGCTGGGATCAAGCTTTGCTAGAGGGAGGGTGCCAGGACCAGGAGAACACAACATTTGCTGATAAGGAGCTTTCTTGCCTATAGGGATCCTATTAATTCCCCTAACACGTTGCAGCGGCCAAGGGGTGGGGTATTTTCCGCTTGCCAGTATGATTACATCTGCTCTAGGAATTCTGCTCCCATGGCTCCCCCAGACTGGGTGGGATTTTTCCATGCACTTACAAATCAGGCTAAATCAACAAAATTTTCAAGTGTAGCCCTAACCTGCAGTAAAGGAAGAGACTGGGAAGGGCTGGAGCACTAAACCCTGACCTTTGCTAATCCACAGGCAATAACTCCAGGCAAGAAGTATGCTGCAGGCAATGTCAGACTTTGCTCTCCCTATGGGCAACATTTTTAACCTTAACAGCAGACGGGCTTTCCTGTCAACTTGTAGGCAGCAGCTGTGGGTCAGGGAGTTACTGCGGAGCTGTGAAGCTGTCAGCTGCCCTGTGAGCGATGGGTTGCTCACAGGACAATTCCAGCAGCGTCTGGTGGGAAGGCCACAGGGCTGGGACCTTCAGGAAACCTGTGATGTGCTGCTGGCCTCCCAGGAGACCTTATTCAAAACAGCACCTCCCTTTGCTTACTTCTTCATTTCTAAAATGGGGATAATGAGGCTGAGACCTTGGAGATGTTACTATAAAAAACAACCACCGTGTAGCAACTGAAGTTGTTACAGCAGATTGGGAAGATGCTCTTGGTTCCAACCAAAATATGGATGTTATGAGCAAATTCCTTTAATCACCTGTTAGCATCAGGACCCTTACTAGTGAGCCAGAGCCCCATTTTTGGTTCAAGTTTTCTGGTCCCCAGTGTCCCTCCTCACTCATAATGCAAATATAGGCTGTCACCAAGCACCAGTTTTATGCAAAAACACGCCTGTTGCAGCATACAAAATATCTCCTAGCTAAAAAAATTAAATAGATAGCTGCAAAGATGAGTAACACCTGCATGCAAATCCATCCTCAGCCTTCCTCCCTTCTTGCCCAGTCCCCATCATGGGGTAGTCACTGGCCCATGGCAGAGGCAGAAGCAGAGCTTTCTGCCTTCCATTGGGAACATTGCTGTCCAGATACATGTTGATCTGTCTGCTTCGGCACATTCTTTTGCGGCAGGGAAGGGGTGCAGAGAAGTTTACATTATAAACAAGAGGCAGATGGAGTGATCTGACGGTGTCCTAGGGCTCGCTCCAGCAGGACACATGCAGTTCCTGGCTCTGTGCTGCCTAATGACAAAATCAAAGGCCTGCTCCCAGCTGGGAGCATGGATGCAGGATTCCCACTGGACACACTGCAAGTTAGGGTCCCTGCCCCCCAAATACTTAAAAAGGCTTGCCTTTTTTAAGACAATCTGTGGCAGATGAGCAGATGTGCCTTGCTCATGGGGCTCCAGGACACAGCAAGACCTAACCTGGTTTTAACCATGCCCTGAGACTGCCACATTATAATTGGCACCGCTGCCCTTTACATGCAGTTCCTGCTCCATCCAGGCAGGGACAAAGAAAGAAAATGACTCGTACAAGGCCTGGACCAGATCTGTGCTGATAGAATTGCTTCCTTGGTGCCAGTTTCTGCAGACAAGGACCTGGCCTTCAGCTTTTAAAGCTGACTGGCTCCTTTGTCCTACTATCTGCCTTGAAGCCTAACTATAAATCTGGGGAATGGTTGTTTTCCTTTGGAAGCTGCAACTGACTTCTCTTTAAGCAGAAAATAAACACTGAGTCTGTCGCCTCTGAGTTATGGGGGAGTTTAGAGGTTGCAAGTGTGAAAAAGTTAATTGCCTAACACTCCAGTTAATCACCCTGAGCCTACAGTGGCAAACTGCTTTGGTTCATTTGCAGGGCTCAGCATGGCACAGAGCACCGCTGTGAGCTGTGCCATGGCCACCCCCTCAAGGGGTGGCCTGTGTTAGACCCTGCGTGGTCACTGTGTCAAGGGCTCAGTGCTGGCTGCAGCGCGGCTGCCAAGAGGTGCCACTGAAGGATGCTAACGTGTGCCTGCCTCTGCTCCCCGTGGAACGTGCTAGCTGGACTGTGCAACCATCCAGATTTTGCAATCTCACCCATTGCAGCTCTCAGCCCCAGACACAGAAGCTTGGAGGCTTTTGTGCCCATGTGGATTTGCACAAATGGGGGTGTGGCGGGGAGAAAAAACACTTGGTGGCTTTCTTTCCACTCCCTCAGATATTAGCAAAGCCATCAGAGAGCGCTGCCTGCCAGGGACCCTGGGGGCTAGCATGGTGCTGGCCGTTGTGAGATACGGAGCACAGGTAGTTCCCATCCATAAAGTAAAAAGCAAGCGCTTGATGGCAGCGGGTTGCCCCCGGTGGATTCTCCCTTCCCAAGCAACATTTTTCACCTGGCCCCTGCCTGCCCTCCTTGCGCAGAGGGCTCTGGAGACAAGCACGGCAGTGCTTTCGCCTGATTTCATAAGGAGATTTTTGCTGTGCAGCGTCTCTGACAGAGCCAGGGTTAGGGGTGGCGCTGGTGGTTGTTTCTGGTTCTGGTTCATGTTAAGCAAAGGGCTAATGGGATCCATGTGACTCCGCTATTTCTCTGGAGGAAGAGCTCCTTTGCCGATAGGAGCACAACTGTCAGGGAGCCTGCCTGCAGTTTGTAACTCCTGGGAGGCCGTGGCTGCGAGTGCCAGACACGCAGAGCCAGCGGTAATGCCTCCGGAGGCAGGCAGCTCATTAACGTCCCTCTGCGCGGCTCCCCCAGAGAAGGTGCGTCACCGGGAGCTGTCGTGCTCTCTGCTTGCCCTGGGTGGGATTAGCGGCTCCCTGAGGAGCTGCTGTGGTTCAGAGCCAGGAACGCATCCTTCTTTTGAAGCTCCCCTTTGCAGCGCGCCTGTGCGCGTGCGCGCGTGTGTGCACACGTGAGGAGGAGAGAGCACGCACTGCAGCTCTCCTAATCACGGAGGCTGGCAACGCGGATGGGGAGCCAGGGGAGGAGGGCACCCGGAGGAGGGCAGACAGGACTTGCTGCTGCCAGGCTCCAGAAAGAGAACGTCTACCTTTTAATCCTGTTGACAAAGCGCCTTTGTGCGATGCTGCGTGGAGCGAGGTGCTGCCCCGTGCAGCTCAAGGCTGGAGGAAAGGAGGGGCAGTCCTTCCACTGGCTTCAGGAGCTTCAGCAGGGGTGATTTTCAGCAGAGACATTTACCTGAGCTGGTGTCGGCACAGCGCAGCACGACCCCAGCAGCTACAATGCCTACAGCCTCTCTCCACTCAGCACTGAGATCCTTCGCTCTCCTGAGAGAGACAGCCTAGTCCAGGAGCAGGAGATGAGCTGCTCTCGCAGACGGAGCCAGTCAGCCTCTGCCTCTCGCCAAAAAGGAAGACAGCCTCTTTCAGTCTCCCCCAGTGACTCTGGGAACTACCTAGGCTGGACTAGGGGATGGAGTCCATCAGATGCTCTTCCCCTGTGAGATCTGGCCACTTAGCCACTGACACTCATAATTTCAGCTTCATTTTCCCTGGGCCTCTGCTTCTTGGTGCTGAAACAAGGATAAATATTAATTTTGTTGCCCAATTTGTCCGACTGGATGGCAGGGGCTTGCCCCTGTAGCAGTGCTTGGACGGCATCTGGCACAGCAGGGCTTTTACCCATCAGTGCCAGGAGGAAATGTGAGCAATACCCCAGCAGCCGTGGCA
Source organism: Fregata magnificens (assembly GCA_013389945.1). Taxonomy (NCBI): domain Eukaryota; kingdom Metazoa; phylum Chordata; class Aves; order Suliformes; family Fregatidae; genus Fregata; species Fregata magnificens. Next base: position 69,399 of record WAAD01009685.1, on the reverse strand, counting down.
GTGGAGAGGCTGGAAGGAAGAGATATTTATTTCCAGACCTGGTACGGTGGCAGCTTCTTAGTGCTGGGGAAGTGCCTTCTAACCCCACCACCTAGGCCTGTGTTGCTCCACACATGGTCCATCCGGCTCTACCAGGTAGCCCGCAAAATGCTTTCAAAAGCATTCCTAGACCCCACAGTCGCACGCATCCTACTGCAGTTAGCAGGACTGCAAGAGACCCTGCCAGCTGGTGTGATTGGGAACTGGACCTCAGTCCTGTCAGTTCCTGATAAAAAGCCTGGCCGCTATAGTAGCAAAATGCCAGTTCTGTGGAAGTCTAACATCCCACCTCCCTAAAAGCTAAGCACCTATTCTTTTCATCACACAAGTGCCAAGTAGGAGCAAATCAGCCATGGTCCATGGACACTGTCAGAAGCAACAGGAGAACTTTGAAAGCAAAATTTGCATCAGTTCAGCCAGAAGGAGGATGGCAAATTTCCTTACTGACAATGTGCGTTTGCCCTTGCACCTATATCTCCTCTCATGCTGGTTTAGTTGTACCTGTGCCACACTCCCAGGACAGAAAAGTGAAGCTGTTTTTTGTACCTGATGCAAGGCACCATTCAAGATGATAGGCTCATCTCAGTTCTGCCTTACGTGATTCCTGCTCGGCGGCAGCTGGGTTAGTGTGGCTGTAAGAGCGCTCCCACAGCCTTTTGCACCGGTTTAGCTAAGCTCACACTACACTGGCTTCCCTCTGAAGTGATGCAGCTTTGCACGGAGCTAAGCACTAATGCCTGGGGCCTCCCCAATCAACAATTGCAAAGCAACAAGGGGGAGACAAGAAAATGTGTGGGATGGGGCATCTTTCCCACCAAGCTGCAAACTTCTCTTGACAAAGCAATGGCATTAGAAGGCATTGTTCTGCTTCCTCCCCTCCTCCCCGTCTGGCACTCTTTCCCAGGAAGCCCACCACTGCTTGGTTACTTGTGAATGTTTATCCCCCTCTCAGGCCAAGTGTGAAACACTAATTGCTGTTGACACGTGCCAGGCTGGGATATTTAGCTCCCCCTCCAACACGCACATGTTGCCCTGAAGTGGCAATACTGAGTGCAAAGTCTGACCCTGCCCTCAACCAGTCATACCTCTTGGGCAAGAGTCAGACCTGGTCTCCTCTGCCCCTCTCCAAAGCACGTGGCAGTTTTAGTTGGGCTTTTCCCCACCTACGGATCTTCCAGGCTGAGCTTTCCCTGGAGAGCAGCATGGTGCTCCCTGCCGTGTCCTTTGGGCAGAGATACGCAGCAGCACTAGGGGCTGGTTGCTGCACCTGGGGATGTATGAAAGGCTGGCACTTCCCTTGGCTTTCCAGAGCCCCGTGTTTGGCCTGTGGATGTGCCCACACTTCTCCTTGGCTCCTGTTCAGTGTATATCACAACTTTCTGGCACACACAGAACCTCTGCTTGTGCTTCCCCGAGACTGACTGCACCTTAGGTTGCACATGGTGAGACACAGGTTTTTCCCTATCCTGTGTATGCCCAGGCACGATGTTCTGCTTTGGATAGGAGAGTGTTTTCGAACATCTCCATCCAGCCTGCTCCCACAGAGCTCCCTGTGTTTGGGGTCTGCATGCACAGCTCAGGCCTGGTTTGGACTGCATGTTTCTCCTACAGCCAGAAATGTCATCTGGGGATGAGACCATGACAGAAGGGACAGTGGCGACAGAGTGGATGGGAGAGCGCTGCAGTAGGACTGGGACGCAGTGGGCTGATGCCAGGGGAAGGAAACGGGCACAGCTGAGGCAAAGGGGCAGAACAGTTAAGCCACCTCTCAAAGCATCAAGTGTGGAAGGAGCTAGCCCCATCGCTTCACAGCCCTGCACTCAATCCATGAACAAAAAGTCTTTCAGAGCCCTTTAAAGAGGAGCCAAGGGTAGCAGTTGGTGTCTGGAGGCAACACCCACAGCATGAGGGTGGCCAAGCTGCTGCTTGGGCTGGACTCATTGTCTCCTTCAGAGACATTGTCCCCCACTAATGGAGAGGCCAGTCCCAGGAGGGAAGATCAGGACTCCAGAGCAGGCCCCAAGGAATGTGCTTCACTGGGAAAGGTCTGTTTCTCAGCCACACGTCTGCACAACTGGCAGTCCTGTCAGATGCAGGAGATGCACTTGAAGCCATGCCAGCTGCCCTCCAGTCCAGCTCTCTGGGGGCCAGCCGAGCGCAAGGAACCTGCTTTTGCAGAGAGGAGAAAGGCAGCAGGGCCAGGGAAGCAGAGTGACCTCTGGGACCAGCGGCGCTGCCCAGGTCCATCCTGTCTGAAAGAAAGGGGTGACGGCTCTGCCCTGCCTCCCTGAGCTGCTGCCCTCCCTCCTGTCACTGAAACAGTTAAGCGCTTGCAGATGAAAGGCATCCTGGGGATAGACGAAGTGTTATAAACAAATAAATAAAATCTCCCTGTGCAAGAGAGAAAGGGGAGAGGAAGGGGGCTCCCAGGGAACGATGCAGCCTCATAAAATGATGACGCATGCACTGAGAGCGGTGGAAGGATGCCAGGGGATCTGGAAAACAGGTTCTCCGGAAATACACCCTCTTGCCGATTCCTTCTGACGTAGGCAGGAGTGGGAGGTGGAGGGGCCCTGGCTGATGGGCTCCCCTGCTGCCCCTTTGGCTACCCCCGTCTGTAGTGTGGAGCCTCCCCATCAAGTCTCAGCCTTTCTTTGCTGCCCAGAGCCTGAAGTTGCTGGTATGCCTCCCGCCGCAGGACCCAACAAGCCTGGTTGCAGGAGAGTGCAAAACACTTCGAACAGCAGCTCAGCAGCGAGCAAAACAGCCTTTCTCCACTGCGGCGGAGAAAGCCAAGCCCTTTCCCACCCAGCTGTGCCCTCAGTGCTGAGGTGCTAATCCCCAAGTGCCTGATTAAACCTTGAAACAATGACGATAATGACTCCGACTTCCTTCCCACCATTGTCTCCCTGCCCAGGGATGGGGAAATCTTCAGTGAAATGCCCCTATAGGAGGTTTTTCTTTATGAGGCTGCTGCTTTGTTTTTCAGGAGTATTCCCCAGCCCACTGAACATCCCCAAGTCTGGGAGGAGCAAGAATCAGAGCAGGGAGGATGTCAGGCCATGGGCCCAGCATCGCTGATCCCGGCTGGGACACAGCTACCTATCTTGGCAATATAAAGTCGATCTGGATGCGGCATGCGTGTGCAGAACTCTGTGTGTAGACGAGCCCGGTGTGTCCACCTCTTCTACTCCAAAATTAACAGAGAAAATGTCTAGTAGCTAGAAATTGCTCCCATCAGGGTGGGGGAAAGAAGAAGAGAGGTCAGGGAATTGTCATGGCATGTTCTAAATTTTGTCCTGTCAGTTTCGGTGTGGCTATGTTTTTTCTAGGTAGATCAGACCTGTGGTTCAGTTGGTGCAGGATCCAGCAACCAAGAATGGGCAGGATCAGGCTGCAAAAAAGGCACATGTAAACTGCTGCCAGCAGTTACCTGGGGAGGAGAGGTTTCTTCCTGAGCCTTGTGAATCACTTCTTGTCTATTCATCTGTCAAGGCCAGATACAGTGAATCTGTCTGAAGGGCTGAAAGACATGAGCAAGTCCTGAAGCTTTCTGTGTTACCATGCACCAGCTGAGCCTTGGCAACTGTCTGCCCATCAGCTCTGCCCCTGCGGCAACACTGTGTAACACAACCCAGCTTAGGTTGCTAGCGCTGCCAGCTAAGCTAAACTGAATTAACCTGCATTTGCTGCTGAATAAGAGCATGCACACGTCAGTTAGCCCAGCTCAGCCGAGCAGGGGATTTATCTCACGGTGGTAATTTAAGCGTGGATCCGAGCCCTCTCCTGTCTGTGAGACATTGAGCAGCAGAAAAGCAGAATTAAGATGCTGACAGCATGTGCACGGCTTTCCTCTTCCAGGATCCCAAACTGCCCTGAGAATTGCTGTATACACAGGGTAAGCACATGGGCACTGCGCCAGCCCCTGCAGAAATGCAGGCAGCTCTGGGGCTGAAATGCACCAGTTACATCTCTTTGGAAGCAGAGGAGGAACTGGCTAGCCAAAGGCAGAGCTGCACTGAGTCTCGCAAGTGCCTGCGGTAGCCTCACTGCTGCAAATTCCATGGGAAGGCCTGCAGAGCTGGGATTTACATCTTGGAGGGAGAACTGGTTTTGCAGTTTAGTCCCTGGAGATCTGGGTTTAATCGCTAGCTCTGATGCTGACTCACTGCATGCCCCTGGGCAAGTCCCTAAGCACCTCACATGTCAATAAAATGAGAGGAATAATCATTTATATGTCTGCATTGTCCAAGCTCTTTGGGCCAGGGACTTCTCCTTGTTCTGCATGTGCAATGCGAGGCACAACGGAGGCCTGGTTTTGGATGGGTGCCTGTAATCCAAATAAATGCTGGAACGAACTCCCAATGCTCTGCCCATGTGGCCCTGAGACTTGGAGCCCAAGAGGCTGCATACTCTGAAACCAGAATGACATTGATGGGGGGTGGGGTGGTTATTCATCGTTATTTAATGAGGACATTAAACCATAGTGTTCAGCCGTGGCCTGTGCATTTGATGAGTCTTTGGGGAGTAATTGTGCTGAGAAATGCTTGCTCCTAGGGACGGACATTTGATGTATTAACTTTGGCAATAGTTGCAGACTGTGTCATGCCAATAAGGCTATTGAGATTGAAAAAGAGCTGAACTGGAAAGGTGGGTGAGAGCAGAAAGTCCTGGAGACAACTGAGAGACAGGGCAGGGGGAAGGTACTGGTGATTCCTCACTCCATCCAGACGACACCGCTTTAGGACTTAAGGAAAACTGACAGCCAAAAAAAAAAGTCTTCCCTGTCTTCCAGCACCAGTGCCTTGGGAAGTCTCAGCAGAACCACAAATGAGCTGTAAAAGGCCTTTGTGTTAAAAGGGGTGGTATCAGCATCTCTGAGCTCTGCCTCACTGCCCCGCACTATGATGCAAAGCCAAGCGGCTCAAGGGCTGGGACTCACATGCCCGTTAGCAGGTGATGCCGGCTGTGGAGAGCACCCGTCACTCCTGCCTGGGGCCCAGGGTCTGGGACAGGACTGAAGGACAGCCGCCAGCTCCCCATGGGAATGCTCAGTTCTTCCAAGGGCTTTTATCTGCTCGCACTGGGGGAACAGAAAACGGTTGCTGTTTAACCCCTTCAGAAGCACCACCAATGTTTCCAAAGTAGTCCAGCTGACTGCAAGGAGTCCAGCTGCTCGATACCCTCCCTTCTCCTGGCACCAGAGCGAGCCACCCTGACGGGCAGACGCCAATCTGCCTTCCTTCTGTGATTATTTTTTGTCACAAATTTGAAGTGGGTTAGCAAAACCCATCTGTATGCCCCTTAGAGAGTAGTAGCCTGCCCTTGCTGTTGATCTTGGCTGCCATGGGAGCTTGCAGTATTTTTTCAGCTGCAGAGTTTGGGGTTTGCTCTTTCTGTCTTTCTTTCCTTTTTTATTTTTTTCAAGCCAGATTCATATCAAGTTGTGTTATTCTGTATGCAAAGTGTAAACATCATCCCGGGTACCAAAGGCAAAACCACACACACACACATACACTCAAGGAAATAAGGCAGAGGCAGCGTGTGGCAGGGCAGGCAGCATGAGCCAAACGCTGGAATGTGCAGGCACCCTGGGTTCCTTCTTCTCTGGACATGAACTCCCTGACACGGAAACTGCTGCCACTGCGTGAGGACACAGTCACAGAGGCTGTCTCCTGTGTCTCTCTTCTTCTCTGCCCACTTCCCCATCCTCTGCAGATCACTGAAGGGGAGTGAGGAGGAGCTTTGGTTGGAGCTCAGAGGAGTGCACTGGGGTTGTTGACTCTGAAGCATAAGGAGGAACAACGCAGGGCACTTGTAATTAACCATTGCATTCCTGGATATTTTTCTGAGACATCAGCCTGCATGGTCATAATGGCAATCTGGGCTTCAGCAAGAAACAATCCAAGGGCCTGGCTCCATCCCGACTTGTATACAATTGCTCTATGCTCATGTTTCCTTTTATAAAAAATTGCAGAAAGGACCACGATACTTCACCTTCCCTCTTGTACGCTGGCCTAGCTGAGTCCTCCATGCTTGCTAGCAGGAGCACCGAAAGAGCCCCGGCCCACAGCTTGCCACCACAGCAGCAAAGCAAAGCGGATCTTTATGCCCACCGAGAACAGGCTCTGTGCAGAGCAGGCTCTGGGCACGGGTGTAACTGCCAGACCCAAACCATCTCTGTGAATGCCCAGGGAGCAGGCAGACTGGGCGGAGGCCAGCTGCGTGAAATCGTGCCTGGCCCCCCGAGGCTCTGAGTCGCTCTGCCCTGGGGGCTGCGGGGAGCATGAGGCAGCCCGGGGAGCTGCAGCAGCCTGCAGCGCCTCACAGCCTGCCCCGCGGCTGCAGACACGGCTCTGGACCCCGCGCCGCAGCCGCCTCTGCTTGCCTTCCCCCAGTGAACCCTTTGAGGACCTGTCTCGTGGCACGCCAATTACAATAAATTAGCAACGCCTGCTGCTGTGCTCAGGGTGGAGCGCCCAGCCCTTGGGTGGATGTCTTGGAGACAAGCTCGCCTCTATTACTCCATCCTCCTATTTTTGCCTCGGGACTCAGGGGCATGCCCTGATGAGCCACATGCATTTTCAAGCAGTCTTCTCAGTCAGCTGCATGGCTCGGAGACGTCTGGGGCCTGAACTTCACCCAGAGCCTGTTGGGGTCTCACCATTGGCAGCAGCAGCCCTTGGACTAGGTCCGTGGGGCACAAGGCAGAAATCTCAGGCTGTCTACCAGGTCGCTGTTGGCTCGCACCATGGAAGAGGGTGCGGGTCTGCAGGCAGGGCGATCCTGTCCTTTTACGGCTGACCTCAGACTGGGACCACAAATGAGGCTGAATGGAAAAGCTGTGCCTGAACAACTCAAAGGGCAAGGAAAATTCAGAGATACTTGTTGCACGGCTTGGGTGCCTCTGCAGCTAGACGCTCCTCATTTTGGTTTGTAAGGACATCCAAGGGGGAGCAGGAGGGGAAAAGGAAGGTGAAGGGAGAAGCGTGGCTGCACGATGTGATCTGGATCTTGGCCCTCTGTGGGCCACCTACGGCTTCAGGTAGAACCGCCTGTGTTCTGTGGCACTTTGAAAGCTGAACTTTGGAGAAATCGGAGGTCTCAGCTGAGTTTGTTTCAAGTGGATTTACGTAGTGGTCGTAGGGTTTTAAAACCCTGTGGTTGCAACCAAAATGCTCCTGTTGATATAGCTCTGGTTAAAATTTCTTGGATTGCAGTGCTGTTGGCCTGGGACAGACAGTTCCCATTAGCATCTTCTGCTCTGGCCCGGGTAGCACAAGGGCATCTTTGTCATGAGAAAAATACACCACCACCCGCCCGCCTCTCATCAGCTGTGGCAGTCTTCCTCTCCCGCGCATGGCTGCCACCGGGAGCCTGCCTACGTGCCCCTGCCTCACTCTGGACCGATGGTGGCTGAAACCGCCCTGGAGCAGGCAGATTTCTCTCCCTTTTCACAGGGTTAGGCAACTTCTGCCGGGAGACAGGGCTGCTGATAAGAGACAGGGCATAAAATGCGTTTAAGGGCCTCGCATACTCAACTCCCTGGAGCAGTCCCTTTCTTCCCCCCGCCCTCGCTGCCGGGTGCAACTCATTAACCTGGGCATCCGGGCCCAGCCCCAGGACTGACAGGCGATCTGGCGGCGAGCGAGCGGAGGGGTGGAGAGTTCCCACGGCACGGCCCCACGCCTCCCGGCAGGTGAGGGCTTGGGCGGCCCGCAGCGCGGGCGTCCGTGCCGGCGTGGCAGGGCCGGAGGCC
>WAAD01009685.1:0-61587 GCA_013389945.1 Fregata magnificens | reverse complement strand
CCGGAGGCCGCGGACACAGGTGCAGCCCAGCGAGGAACCCGGCCGTTTCCGTCCTCCGCGGTGGCGGCGCCCGCCCCCGCCCTTTGTGCTGGGGAGGACAATTCCCCTTGTGTTAGGTCAGCCAGTCTGCCGGGAAGAAAGGCGCTTTGTTCAACAGATACTCGCAAAAAAAGAGAAAGCCCAGCACCGCGTTTCCTCTCTGAAGCGGCACGACCAGGGTGCTCCATGAGCCGGTTAAAGCAGATTAGCCACGGTGCCAGACCCCTGCTCGGCAGCCCGGTTGCAGGGGAAGGCTTGCCTCTTGTGGGAGTCGGTGACTGCCACGAACAGGAGCAGCCACGGCAGCAGTCTCAGCTCTTCGCCATGGCTAAGGAGTGGGTGCAGCGTAGCATCTAGGGCGCTTCTCCTTCTGGTGTCGCCGCTCAGCGTAGCCATGCCTGCTGCAGCAGCCTGGCTGGCAGGGCTGGGAAAGCAAGCCTGGCTCTCGGGTCATAACCCCACAGGCTGAGGGAGCCGCAGATCCGGTCACATACCGGGGACTGGCAGCAGGTCCTAGCCTAGGGCCACGGTTCCACTGGGACTGGACGCCACCGGCTGCTTCAGGTTTCCTACCCATTAGTAATATTGCTAATTACTCAGCGACCCAGTCCCAAGAGCTGTAGGCTGCTACAGCAGCCAGACTGCTGATACCTGGACTATCAACAGCCTTTGCGGTTTTGGCAGCCGGGTACACTTTGAGGAGATAGCAGCACGTGGGCAACCAGGCCCTGTCACCTAACATCAAACAACCAGGGCCTTCCAGCACCTGGGATGTTTACAGTAATTATCAGCTTTATTCAGAAAGAGGGCATTTACACCAAGATGCCTTTTATTTGTTGTAATAGCCAGATAAACATCTCCATATGAATGCATGCAAACACACAGGCAGATATACACACACACAATATACATAGATTTCATATGCTGTCTTAGTGAGACACACTCTACTGATGTTCACACATGCAGACACGTATGTTATGCAAATTCTTATCGGAAAGGCAGGAATGTCAGAAGGCCCCAGTTCAAGAAAGTGCTTAAACAGGCGCTTAACTTAAATGTTAAAGAAGTATGAAAATACTTAATGCCATCTTAAAGAAGGCTGCTTTTCAGAATTGCAGACAAATGGCAGAGCTAGCAGAGAGGAAACTGTTGTGTTAATGGAGAAACTGAATTATTTATTTTGTCTGACTTCAAATGCTTTCCTCTCCTCTAACATCTGAGGTACTAAGAGCAAAGATACTCTGACTTCCTGAGGATGCCAAACCCCTTACTATTTGTATCTGAAAAATCTAAGAGCTCCTATCCTCACCCCAGTGAGGGTGCCTCTCACTGTAAATAGCATTTACAGAAAGATTCATTGTTTTGGTGCTGAACCTGAGTAATGGGGGGAAATTAAGACTTCAGCAGTTTCTGTTCATTTCAGAGCTCTCTGTGAGGTCCCGTGCTCCGGGAAGGAAGGTTCTTGCACAGCTGTTTGTTTCCCAGGTGCTGCAAAGGTTTGCCCAGCAGTTTTGCTGCCCTGGTTTATATTGTCCCTAATTTGAGACATGTTGGTTTGGTTTGTCTAGCCCTCAACAAACTAGTGCTCATTATTTTCCACCTGTTAAATAAAGCCAATGTAGAAAGAGCTCCAGTGAGATGGGATAGAGAAGGACCGAAGGTAATTACTAAGATTGTCAAAAACATCATGCAAAAATGACAGCATGTAAAACCCCAATTACTTGAAAATCTGAAGGAGCACAGTAGTCTTCCTTTGCCATATGCTCTGTGGCAAGGAGTGTTTTGCAGGGAGAGCACTCTAAAACACAATGGGCAGCTCTTCAAGGGGTATAAACCCTCCCTCAAATGCTGTGGCATCGGTTCCTACCAGCAACGACATTTAGCCCTCAGAAGTACCCTGGTATCACACCGATGGAAATGTTGCCTGGAGCTGCATATGGAGGCAGCTAGTTAAGGGGATGAGAGCTCAGAGAAGGGCCGTGTCAGCCAATGTGCAGGGCTATTCTGCCTTTCTAGTTTCAGATCCTTAGGTGGCATTGATGCCTGTCTACACCATACAAGACCCTGGTGCTGGCTGGTTTTTGGTCTACTTCTAAAGATCTTTAGCAAGAGATGTTCTATCACTTCCTCAAAAGAAAGTTGCTCATAGACAAGGGGTTCTCAGTGACGAGAGGTTCTTCTGCCCTTCACTAGAGATGTTTCCATTCTTAATTTAAAACTCTCAGGAAAAATGTAAGCATGAGGAATTTGACGAGGACTTTCCTAACCTCAAGTAAGCAGCCCTCAGAGAGGTGATGGAAAGCACACAGCACACTGGGGGAGCCTGCGGTGCTTAGCAAGGAGTTAAATTGCACAGACATAATCAGAAAACAAGTGGATAATGGTGGGCTTGGTGTGTCTGCCCTCCTTCCTCTCCACTGCAAAGTATTCCACCTGCTAGCTCCAGCCATAAAGTCATTCCCGGGGCCACAAGGAGCACTTGTAAAATCAACAGGGCTTATCAGACCTAAACTTTGGTAAATACTTGGACAATCACTCCCCTTGTGCTTTCATCCCAGGAGTGTGTTAGAAGCCAACAGGCTCGATAATGTACCAGTAAAGATGAAGTCAAGAACCTTATCCCTGAGCTCTGTGCTCCCGGTGCCCCTCCCTGCCGTCAGCCTGGTGCTAATGCTGCTGCGTGGGTCCGACCCACAGCGGTGGTGCCCCACGCAGCCTGCTGCAGCCCCCTCAGCAGCTGAGCCACTGCAGGCCCCCACCCCACAGAGGAAAGGAGCTGCTTGGTGAAGGAGAGAGGTGCTGGTGGGGGCCTCCGAGGAAATGATGGAGTGTCGCAGTCAGCTGTGCACGACGTGGGGGTGACTTTGTCCTCTGAATTACGGTGGGCCTCTGCCACTCAGCTGCCTTGGCTATGGAGAGTGAGGTGACCTGTGCTAACACCCGATGTACCTACTCCCAGAGGTGGGCAGGGTGGGGAACTGGGCTTACAGTGCAGAAGGGCTGCTCCTTTGAGAGGCTGCTGCCTTTCGCCACAGCTCCCAGGTTAAATCCCTGCACACAGTCTGTGCATTCGGCTGCACAGCTTTGCACACATCCTGTACCGGAGCTTAGTCCAGAACCAAACCATCTGCACTCGCTCCTCAGTGCTATTAGGAGTATTCATGCCATGAGAGGATGTAGAGGATGGAAACATCTGGGAGAGAATGGAGCGAGTCCACAGAGCCTGGAAAATGAGGAAGGTGATGTGGAACAGATGCTGAGAAGGCTGGGGATCCAGCAGAGCCTTTGGAAGGGCCAGGCGAGGGGTGCGTGCCTGCATGCACGTGTGCAATATCTTTGTGGCTTCTCCCAGGGCAGCGCTGAGAGAACCAGATTTGTTCGATACCTGCCACCCAGGGAGGAAGTTGCCCTCCTGCAGACAGCTGTGCCAGGCAGTGATTCAGGAGCTGGGGCTGTTTTGCCAAGAGCGCACGTTTCTCAGAGCAACTCATGCCACTGCTGGAAAAGAAAGACAGCTTTGTGGCTGAGCAGAAGCTGCACGTGCTGTGCTCAGCCAGCCCCTGGAAAGCTCCAGGAAGACAGCTGGGTGCTCTCCTCAGTCAAACTACTGCTGCTATAAGAGAAGAGCTCCATCCTGGCTGCAGTTAGCTCTGTCTGAGGATACGCTTAGCAGCTGGACAGAGTGCCCTGCTTCTGGGCAGCAGTCATCTGATCTATGACTTGACTGGACTGGCGTCAGCAGGAGAGCTGCATGTTCCAAAGCAACCAGCTGTTTTGTTTGCAGGGCTCCAGACAGGGTTGCATAACGTGGCGAGGTCTGGCTTGGGCTCTGGGGAAGAAGAGACGAGGACAAAGGAGAGGACTCCGCACCTCCTGCCGCCTTCCCTGCTGGGAGTGGCATGATTACAGCAGGGGACGGACAGACACATACACGTTATTTGTAGATCCTACTTGCAGATTCAGTGCCCCTACTACTTTGTCCCTTTCACAGCTCTGGAGCCCAGCTGATGCTAGTCACTGTTTGAGCTGTACTTATTCTGCAGACCTAAAACTGCATTTCTCATTCTAACCAAAATATTTCCCTCCTCCAAGCAATCTTTATGCCTCCCCTCAAACTTACGTGTGGGTTTAGAACACATCCAGTGCAACACTAGAGAGCAACTCTGCATCTTCCCAGTGTCTTTACCCTGGCTCCTGAACGGCTTTCTCATCAGTTGGCATCCCTGGCTCCCTGTTCCCCTGCAGGCTGTAATGACTGGAGTTGCAATACAGCACAGGTTTATATAGGATTGCTCGGCAGCTAGAATCCTGGCTCCGTTGCCCTTTTCTTTGGGTGCTACCCAGTTCAGAGACACCTCACTGAAATAACACCCAAGAGCTGAGGCTGACACAGGACACTCCATCAGAGAGAGGGAGAGCGAGCGAGCCAGTGCAAAGACAGCAGCACCTCTGAGGTTATGGAGAGGCTGCTCCCCCAGAGCAAACCAGTAATGGAGGGCCCTTACAGGCCGAGCAGGATCAAGTCAGGACGAAACGTGCTTCTTTAATTGCAAGTGAAACCACAGATGCTGCAAAGGATCAATATCAGGGGTCAGAGAAGGCTAAGACTGTTCCTGTCTAAAAGCAAAGAGCCAGCTTTCCTTTCCCAGCTGGGACACCACCTGTAATTGCAATCCTGAAGACACCAAACAGCAAGACCAGGGAAGCTCTACTATACCAGGGCTTGTATTTTCAGAGGAATGGCTTCCTTCATATCCACCAAGCCCAGGTCCAAATGTTAGAGCCAAGTGCAAGCCAGAAAGAGGCAGCAATCCAGACACTTGAATTTGCTCTCTGTTACAAATTACGCACACCCAAACGAGGCAGGGCCCCTGCTCTTTGAAAATCTATCCCCGAGTGTTTATTATAGAAACCAGTTGCCCTCTTTGTTGACAGCCAAATTGCAAAGGCCTGTTGGAACTGTAAGGTCCATGCAGAGCCACGGCCTCAGCCGAAACACCCACAAAACTCCCTCTCTGCATCTAGCAACACGAAGCTCTCATTAGGTCCTGCTGGGATTTGAACCTAACACTTGAGAAAGTCTAGCTGTTTCGGGCGTGAGGCTAAAACCACCCCCTCCAGCATCACAGAATACTCTCACTGTAGAGAAAACACTTTGTATTAATATGGGCAGTAAGCCGCCAAGTTCCCAAACGTTTGCAATGCCAGAAAGAACACAGACGGTAATAATTAAACAAGAGAGGCGATGTGAGTTCCCTTTTATCCCAGCAATGCTAGCTAGCCACATTTTTCTATGCCTCTATTGCCTTCAGCTACCTGACTGCCAAGGCTAAGAGATACGTGTCTCCCTGGCTGTTGAGCGCAAGACCGAAGGTTATCTTGGGAAGGATTTTCCTTGAAGCATTTTTTGTTAAAACAGCAACAATGGCCCTCCCGAGGTAAGCACTGCACTGTGCTGCATGAAAGGCCCTGGGCTCTGCCATTAAATGGCTTTGCACCCTGGTAAAACCGGAGCGGAGCCTCTCAGGGCTTGCAGAAGGGGAGTCCTAATGCCACGTTCCTTACATGCACATGTTGCATAGCTGCTTGCTGGGCCCAACGTATGTGCTGGCACACAAAGCCCATGGGTTATCACGGGCAGAGAGTCAGAAAGGTTGGTTCCTGGCTGTGCCTCTGCCTCGCTGTGTGAGTCACTTCCCTTCTATCTCGTGCATTTCCCACTGGGAAAACGGACTTGATAATCACAGGTGTGTGTTTACGGGATTTAACTCCCAAGTGACCACAAAGTACTGTGGGGGGGACAGTAGGAAAGTGCCAAGTGCCTCGCTGGAACTGCTGGCCTTTCTCACGGGCGCTTCCCCGGTCTCTTCCTTGCTTTTATCTGCCAGGGTTTTCTTAAAGGAAACAGCAAGGGAAACCAACACTTGGCCTGAGTGGGCCAGTGACTCAGTGGCCGGTGAAATGGTACTGCCAGTGGCACAGAGCTCTCTCACGGGGCATTTTCTTTATCCCTGGGCACCACAAGCTGGGCTGCGTGACCTAGACCTGCAGCAATGCCTTTAAGCAAGCCCTCACGGCCATCATCTTCCTCCCGCATTTCCACGAAGAACGCAATTTACCCCAGTGCGTCCAGCGCAGCCTGCTAGAAACGCCCCAGAGCAGCTCAAGCAGCGAGCCTCTTGCTGCCCTTCTCAGCTCAGCGTTTGCTTGGCTGGGGAATTATCCAGAGCTAACCAGTCAAAGGGTGGTGGCGAAGAGGGAGGTGAAGCAACTTGCCCAGCGGGCCAGGGGCGGAGTGTGGCACAGCCCCCCCCGGAGGCGGCCAGCTCAGCCAGGGCGCTTCACCCAGGACACCGTCTCCCTGGGGGACAAGTGCCCAGCCCAGCCCACGGCCACATCCCTGACCTCGCCGGGCCGGGCGAGGAAGCACGCCGGCTTCACTCCCCGGCGATTCCCACACCAGGGAGTCCTGCACACCTGCAAGGCACACCCTCCGCTCCGCCTGGCAGGGCTGCGTGCTCAGGCACCTGGCGAAAGGGGCCCGAAAGCCCAGCTCTAGCCCTTGTTGTTAACCGAAGTAGAGACCCCAGCCCGCCCCCGGGAAATGCAGAGCCTGTGCCCTGTCCGGGCAAGGCACTGGGGTCTCTCTTCCCTCCTCTACAACTTGGGAGTCTCTTTCCCCCTCTCCCCCAGCTTTGCTGGTGTCTGCCTGCTGACTGAAGCTGTCATTATCAGCTCAATAAATCTCTGGCGCGGGTTTTATTGAATCACTGCCTGAGGGGGAACAAGCCTGTAAAGGTTGAGGAGAGCAGAGCTTTCCCACGCCTAAGACACGCTGCCGGAGCTCTTGCACACATTCCGGGCCCGCCAGCGCTCCGCAAATGTTTGGACAGCCTTGAACAAATAACACACCTTTAAAGAGGCCAGCATGAAATTTTTCCTCACCACCCAGCCACCCTCCCACCGCCGCTTCCCCCTCTGCCTCCCCCGAACATCATAGCGCTGTGTGTGTGCATGCGTGTGTGCGCTTGTGTGCGTGCGTGTTTATTTTAGGCTTGTCTTCCCCTTTGTGTTTAGGTTGAGCAGTTCGTGGCTGCGTTCCAGCTGTATTTTGTGGGAGGAATTCTGGCCTCCACTGGGGTGCTTGCGAGCGCTGACTCCGGGCGGTGGGGGAGGCGGGGGCCGGGATGGGACAGAGCGTGGAAAAGGGAGGAGGTTTGGCTTCTCTCCTGCCCAGATTTCCTTCAGCAGGTAGAAACCAGCCAGCAGGGGTTTTCTGCTGACAGCGTGCCAGGCTGCAGTGGTAACCTCTGGATGCCAAGATTTTTCCAGTGAGGCCTGTCTGCCTTGCACGCTGGTGTAAAGTTCCAGTGACAGTCTGCTGGGCCTGGCACGCTCTGCTTACCCACAGAACTCCTCTAATTAATGCAGTGGCTTCCTTGACACAGCCCTGCTGATGTGTCTTGACCCTGACCTGAAAGGAACTTCCCCAGGGCACAAGGGTCTGCGGGTGGAGGTGGAGGCAGTTTCTCTGCAACACACTGATGCTCGGGCTGTCCAAGTGGCCTCTGGGAGGGGTGCTGTGCTCCAAAGCTTTCTTGGAGATGGCCCCTGGGATGCACGCAGCTAGCTTTCGCACGGGGCAAGGAGACAGTCCTGCGAAGTATCCAAGTTTGCTCGGGGGGTCTGGAAAGCAGCTTCAGCAGCTGGGCCAAGGAGGAAGAAAAACACGGATGTAACAGCAACATCCAGCTGAGAAAAGCACAGCGCAGCTCACTCTGACTCGGGGAGGCTTTCCTGTGCCTTCCTGAGGAAAAATGGCATCTCTCTCCAAGCTTTTTCCTTCAGCTCCGCACAGCCTGCTGCCACAGGAAATCCAGCTGGGAGTAGGGAACCCTGAAACTGCTCAGGCTTAATCCAAGCCTGTGGTAGGCAAGCACAACAGGCGCACAGGTCCCGTTTTGCCTTTCAGCGAGATGGAACACAGCTGCTGGTGTTTCCCCATCGCGGTGTGCAAGGGGATAACGCCAGGATGGGACCATGCCTTGCATGTCCTACGGGCATAATAGGAATGCATTCGTGGGGCAGAAGAGAAACTTGGAAAGGATTAATAGACCAGACAGCTGCCTGCCTGCTGAGTTCTGGGAATGTAAAACACTGCAGCCATCTCAACAGCTCCTAAAATTCCCCCTGACTCGTTTCCTGTTGCTGCTTTCCCAATGCTGAAAGGCTTGGGCTCCCGTGGATAAAAAATTGGAGAGAATCCAGAATTTAGATTTCTGCCTACTCGATCTTTCCTGTCAACGGATCGTTAAATAAGAAGCAGAAACATTGTATTCACCATACGCTCATCACCAAAGAGCTAAGTGAAAATCCTGCTTTAGGAAACAAGTGACAATTAGTTTGATGGTTCCATGCTCCTTAGGTTATGACGGCCGACTTAACTGAGTCATTGCACACACTGGGTAGCGAGGCACCAAGGTCATGCCTGCTTTGAAGGGAATAGTATGAGCAGAGGGGAGAAGGAGCTGCAAAGATAAAGGTTTAGCTCTCTTTGGGGAAATAAAGACACAGAATTTATCCACACACGAAACACGGATGCTGCAAGTCACAGTGGCAAAAAGCAAGCTGTTGCATGTACCAGTTGACAACCCCACCTTGGACATGCTGGTGAAGGATCTAAAAAGGTAACAAGATAAACACCGAAGTGCAGAAGTACATTAGCTGACACATAGAAAGAGCCAGGGGTAGATGGCAGGGGCAGAGCAGATGAGGAAAGAGTCATGCGCGCGGACTGGGGAATATCTGCTCCGCAGAGGCACACGGAGCGGAGGGCTGGCTGGGAGCTGTAGAGCCAGGGCACTGTCAGGTGAGAACGAAGGTTGAGGTACATCGGCACAGCACGACGCAGAGCTCAGTACAAAGTTCATTGCCACCACACTCATAAACTGAGGATAAGGAAGCTCCGAAAATCTCTGAAATGGATTTAGCTTCCACTGAAGTGTCCCCAATTTGGACACTCGTGGAAGAGGGGGTATAGTTTGTGCAGGCTTTCCCAGCTCCCCTTTGGTTCGCGGTAGCCTTTATGGCCTGTGCACTTGAGGATGATGTTACAACCCAGTCAGGTACTGCCATGGTGGTTGGTATCAACCCGCGCTGTCTTGATACGCCATGAATTTGCTCGCTGGCCTTTACAGTCCCTCTGAATTGCGCCGGGCACACCGGCGACGCACGACAATGAGAACATATGCGCGTGGCTGCTATTATTAGCATTAAACAAGAAGTGCTAACGCCATCGGGCAGGATCTGTCGCCCAAACAACCCACAGCTGAGCGGAGGAAGCTGCGGGTCCCTCCAGCCCCGGCAGGTCTGGGGGCACAGCACGAGGGGGATGAGAGGGGTGCAGGGTGAGCCTGGCCCGGCCTTCCCTGAGGCTGTGCCCCGCAGCCCTGTCGCGGATGGAGGGACTCATGGCTCCGGGCTCGGCATCCTGGCCTGCCCCNGGGCTGCCTGCTCGGTGTGCGCCAGCCCCCGCGGCACGCCGGAGCCATGCATGCCTTGCACCGCTCCACGCTGCCTCGCGTGTGTGCATCACCGCAGTCACGCGTGTATGGGTGCTGCCATGTGTGCGTCCCCCTGCATCACGCAGGGGCTGTGCTCATAGGCCCTGGCACTGCACCCCTGAGGAATTGCATCCTTGTCCCCTGCCCCATGCTGGAGGGACCCTGGGTAAAACAGGAGGCATGAGAAAGCCCCCCCGGTTGTGTGTCCTCTGAGCTACAGAGCCTGTGCTGGGGCAGATAGGCTGCGCGGCCGGAGCCCGAGGGCTGCAGGCTCTTCTCCGTGCTCACTTGTAAGAGATTTGCCTGAAGTAACCTGATGCCAAGAGCCAGGGCCACGAGAACCATGCGTGCTGGGGTGAATTGTGCCACTGGTGATGCCCACACTGGACCAGGAGTGCCCTCACTGCAGCAGCTCCTTAGACAAGGACTGGGAGTGATGTGCTGCCAGGCAAGGGCTGGCTGCAGGGCTTCCAGAGGTGCTGGCCTTCTCTCTTGCCCCTCACTTGGTGGGCCATGGTACCTGGCTGTGCTCTGCTTTGCTCTGTTTTAGACCTTGCATCCTGGTCTGACTCCCAGACTGTTTTTTGCAGAGCAGGGAACAGACTGCCCTGTCCTCCTCCTTTCCATATCAAGTCTAGCGGACACTGGCCTTCACTCGCAAGTGCTGAGATTCTGCCATAGGTTTGGTTTCACCTTTTAAGCCTCTGTAGAGGGCAAGGCACATGTCTTAGTGGGGAAGAGGGGGTTAATACTTCCCTCCTCTGCCGGCCTTCGGAGGGACCGGCACATGCAGCTTTTAAGTTGCTTTTCAGTGATGATGCTGAGTGGAGGTTGGGCTGCTTCCTTCTGAGCCTGGGGTTTGGAGCATCCCAGAAACCACCCTGGGCTGAAACTCCCAAGGTTCAGACAAGGTCTCGGTCTGGTTAACGGGTGCAGCTGCCCCCAAAAAAAGCACAGGAACCACTAATTTACAACAGGAGGCAGACAAAATCGTCTGTTTACTTTCAAGCCTTAAATTGTCTGTTAGCAAAGTGCAGACCACAAAATGGGTGGCCCCTTTCCTGGAGAAACTGTGAAAACCTGCTTAGTTCCTGCACTAGTAAAGCAAACAAACAAACATGACCCGGAGTTGGGTTTCAGCGTGCCTTGCCACTCACCAGTACATGAGAGCATCTGAAAACAAACTAAGAAAACCCTGCCTTGCTGATAAGAACCAGCCATGACAACAACTGATGGGAGAACCCAGAGATGCAATTAGGAATTTGAAATGTTTTAAACAAAGGGCAAAAGCAATCAGCAAAAGGTAATTAAAATGGATTAAATGAAGCAAAATCATCTGAGCAAAATGCTGGGAACCAGTCCAGCCAGGCAGGGTAGATAACTACGTGAAATGTGTGCTCTGAGTTTGTGCATTAATATTACTTTGTGCTTCTGCAAATCTTTGAGGACCTCGGAGCAGTCTGCAAGCAATTAAACCTCACAACACCCTAGGGAAGCAGAGGTTATTGTATGCACTTACAAGGTGGCTGTACAGAGAGGGTAGAAGTGATTTATGCTGGGCCCACATGGCAAGTTAAAGACAGAGTGGGAAATAAACCTGGGAGTCCCGAGTCCTAGCAGTTTGTTTTACCAGCGAGGCGGGGGGATGGTGCCATCTGAAGAAAGTATTTTGGCTTCCACAGTAGGCATGGTGGGAGTTCATTCCTCTAGGCTGTCTTGTTTATTTTTAGCACCTAAGTTTATATCAGGAATGACAAATTTGGCATTCATGCTCGGATGTGGCTAGGACAGGAGCAGCTTGCAACAATAAAATCTTAAACACACTGTAGCTGCCTCTTCCTCTCCCCTTCAGAGAGCTCTGTGCATTGCACGCTTCTGGAACAGGTCTGGTGTGGCCACGGGGAGCCAGGCACTGCTTGCCTGTGCTTAAGAGTAGTGGGAAATCCACTGGAGACACTTGCATGGAAGGCTTTGACATTCAACAGTAACAAACAGATATAAATGAAGAGCGGTGCATTTCACTTGTCCTTGCGAAAAAAAAATCTGTCTTATATCTGTATTTAAAAAGCAAACTCATGTTGTTGGAAAATGAGTCAGGTTTCTGCGATACCAGCTGATGTATTCACTCCAGGGGCTTAACTTCAGAAAATAAAAGAAGGGATAGAAAAAGAAAAAAAAATAAACCCCGAGGCTTCCCTTTTCCCATGGGACAGCATTGAAGCAAAGCATAAAGAGCTCTGCTTGCCAAGGTTCTCTGTATGCTTTGGGCTTTACTTCTTCAGGGGGCAGGCTCTTCGAATGGGGGGCAAAGAGGCATCGCCGTAGAGCCTCTCCTGTCATTTAGACCAGTTCGCTGGCTTCTTTTTAAAAGTAATTTGTTTGATTGGTTGTCATTTTTATTTCGACACACCTGCTGAAATGGAGGGCTGGGCAGTGTCCTGTCTGTTGGGAAGGGGAGATTAGACAGCAATTAAAGGGGGACTCCTACTTCGACCTCTTCAGAGTGCAGCCGAAACAGGCGATTGATCAATCACTCGGGGCTGAGGCCGCTAGCCTGTAGCTGACCGTGCATGAGCCGAACCTTGTACTGTGTCAGATCAGGGCTGATGAGTTTCAGTTCCCCATTCTTTGAGTACCTTGAGGGACACAGAGATCTGAATCTCCCCTCCCTTTGAAGATAGCTACCGCTATTTGCATCCAGCTCTTTTAAGAATTAGCCTCCCCTGCCTAGACCTATTATGCCTCATGTTCTCAGTGTGAGACTTGTGCATTTGGCCTCCATTTCTTGTTCTCCAGGTTGCGGTATAGGCAGCTGAGCATGTCCTGGATTGCACAAGGTGTTTAAGATCCCTCAGCTGGAGGGGCACCATGGCAGCCATTGCTGCATTGCAGGAAAGCAGACTGAACAGTTAGCATCCTCACCCTGCATCCCACGGGTGCCTGGATGCCTCCATGAGTCATAAGACCGCAGGGTCTCAGTTGCACAGGTCTGTACAGTGCCTCCGGTCAGGTGCACAAAATGAAGAGACCCTTGGGAACACATCATCCAACATCTAGGAATACCCTGAAGCAGCCAAGCAGGGCCCGTACAGGATGCGTTTCACTTATGCCTACGTGGTTCTCTGGCTTTGGTTGCCATGTAGGATGCTCCTTGCGGGATTGTTGAGCACAAGGCAGGCAGTGAGCCTTTGGGATTAGACAGAGCAAGGATTAGGTACTCATAGGCAATCGCCAGGATTAGGCATTTGCTTGAATAACAAGGAAACATCCAGTTACAGTAAGCAGGATGAAGCATCGTGCTTGGGGCATGAACTAATCCAGCACTGTCTGTGTGTAGGAAGACTTTTTGCTGGAGGGCAGTAGGTTATCCAGGAGAAGGCTGTTGTTCTGAAAGGGTATTTTAGGGGCACTCCATCCTCAGTAGTGACTTGTGCTGCTCACTGTCAGAGATAGGAGACTGCACTGAACAGACCATTAGTCTTATCCAGCCTAGCAGCTCCCTGTGTTTTGGCTAGAGCATGCAGATAGGAATTAGCGACTGTGCAATGTTTGTTCTCACAAAGCAGGAGGGGAGGCTGACAGAAAGAAATACAGAGCAGGAGAAAAAATAGCAAAGGAGAGAAGGAAGGAAGGGGAGGGGATGTGTGCAAACATATAAATACACATCGCGCTTTCAGGATGAGCTGGGCACAATGGAGAAGTCCCCCTGACTCCATCCCACACTGAAATTTCGGTGCAAACAGTGTTGGGAAGGGGGATGGGTCCAGCTCTGCAGACCTTGGCAGGTCTAAGTGCCAAGTAGGTGCTGCACCCCCCCGCGTGTGCTGCATGAGTGACAGCGATGGCAAGGGAGGAGAGCGGGAGGCACAGCGCCGAGTAAGGAGAGAGCGGAGGAGGAGGTGGGGTAAGCGGGGAGGTTGACGAGGTGCTCCTCTGACACACGACAGCAGCTCCAGTCCTGGGCTGCGTGGGTGGCAGCACAGGCTGCGTGCCTGGCTTGCCTTTCCCAGGCACGAAGCAGACAGCCTACCGCACAAAGAAAGTGGTCATTATGTGACTGGTGCTCCCACCTCGCTCTCCCCGCTCAGCTCCCCTCCCTGCTGGAGCAGTCACAGTTCCTCTTTCAGTGCCTTTTCAAAGCCCTTGAGCCACCTGATTCATTACTGCGTTTGCACCGGGATGGGACGGGATGGGCTGGGATGGTGGTTGGGCAGCCAGAGAAGGAACATGACATCATTAATTCCCAACACACGGACAGGAGCCAGGCCTGCTCAGGAAAAGGTATTGGGGCAGAGCACACTTTGCTTGGAGCATCCGTGATTTGGGCAAAAGTTTTGCTGAGGGGTACTTCTTTCCAGTCAATGTACAAACTGGTATAACCTTGCCACCTTGGCACTAAGGTGAGGACAAGAAGTCCAAGCCAGGGGTAAACAGTGTGTCTGGCTTACAGGACACTGAATACAAATGTTTTCTGGACAGCAGGGTGAGGTTAGAGTGTCTACAGTTAGTTTAGTGTGTGGGTTTTAAATAAACTTCACCCTCCAGATTACAGCCTATCTGTAACTGCCAAGTGTGGGTTCACTTTGGGAAATGCATATTTTGTGTTCGTCCTGAAGTCCCCTGCTTGCCAGATGCTTCTCATTGAAAGTGGGGTGTAGGATTGTCCGAGCGGTAGCACGGTCGCTCTGAAAGCTTTGGCTGCCTTTGCCAGCCTTGGGAGAGAGCCTGTTCAAGGTATCGATTCGATAATATAGGTCAGCTTTAGTCATTATGCAGAGGGATCAATCACACCAACCAGGCTCAGTGCAACTTTAATCAGTGTGACAAAATCAGAGGTAAGGGGGAGTTTGAGGTTGGTTTTGCCCTAGATTTTTTTCCCTTTATCTCCAACTCTGCTCCCATCAGTTGGTGAAACAGGATATAAGCTGAAGCAGCAAAATGCTTTGGGTTTCTTAATGCTATAGCACGGGATGGGGAGGAAAGGTCCAATGATTCTTCCACAGCCTCTGAAACGAATTCCAGTTACTGCATGAGGAGACTTCGATTCTTAAAGGGTTTGTTCAAATTCTCTTCTTTGTGCTACTTGAGGATGGGAATATCACCTCTTTGTCCTCTGAAGGATCAGATCTGAGAATCTGGGGTTTTGGGAGGGCACTGTAAAAACTGCATCTTGGGACCCCAAGACCCAAAATGCATGTTACAGCATGCATACTCCTTTGGGAGACGTGGAGGGGTTTTTTCAAACCGCGGTTCCTGGAAGCAGCTTGCGCTGTAGGGTCTTTCCCTCTTTCTCTGTTGCGCTAGCAAGCAGCGTATATCCTATAGGGCCTCCGTGAGTGAGCTCTGAGCCAGGCAGACACGAGCTAGCTCCAAACCGCAAGCTTTGTGGCCTCAGTTAGCACAGCGCCAAGCAAAAGACCATGCAGGTGTGCTCTCGGAGGGACATGTGCTACTCTCATGTCGTTCACACTCTGCCCTGAGTGCTCCTGGAGCAAACAATAACTCTTAAAGTTGCACAAGGAGCAACTGGATTCCCCTTCCATCTCCCCTTCACGCTTTTCTGTAATCTGCTCCAGCTCTGCCAGGCTGATGAGTGAAAAGCAGAAAAAAACCTGCTCCTGCTCATGGATGAGGATGTGCAGCTCCGGATACACGTAATTTCCAGGCTTCTTGAGGAGAAAGGTCCCGTTTCCACATAGTGCCTGTGCAGAAGAGAATGGTGGGAGACAGCACTTTTCCTTTGCATGGGGTTTATCATTCCCATTGCCTTTCTGCCCCTCCCTGTCTGTCTGGCAGGCTACCTGGACTGCAAGCAGAGATGGTATCGCATAAGATACTGATAAGGGCAATAGGGATGTGGCAATCAATGGTCAGAACCTCCCCTTTAATTGGATCTGCTAGGACTGCCCATTGGTAAACAGATTGACGTTTCGCAGGCTTCCCCCACACCCTGTCTGCATTGCTTTCTGTACTGAAATACAGTATTTGAGCCAAGCATTTCCTTTGGAAAGCTCCAAGCAGGTGACATGCCATGTACCTTGACTTCTCTTTTTGCACTGCCAACACCGATGCTCTTTTTTTTTTTTTTTTTCTTTTTATGGCTGGAATTTGTCCCCTTTGCTTTGCCCCTGACACAGACAAACACCACCCCCATGACTCTGGCTTGCTAGTGATTTTATGGGAGGTCAACTCTTTTCTGCATGCTTGGTACATGGCTAAGAGGCACAGTGGCAGGGGAGTCCACCTGTATGATTTCAAGAAGAAACTGGCTGTCTCCGAGGAGCAGTCATGCAACAGAGCAGCTCACCCCGCTCTCACCCTCCTGGGCCAGAGCTCGACCAAAGGCTCTTGCTGGCTGATGCCTGTTTGGTTGCATGCAGGAAATGGGCAGACAGCTGCTGTCCATTTCCCAGTGGACACGTCTTTCTGATGGAGAGGGGTGATTTCAGGGGCTGCTAATGGGGTCTGTGATGGTCTGTCCCAGCAGAGGAGCCAAAGGCAGAGAGGGACAGAGAGCCTGAGACCCCACTGTCATCTCTGGAGGTGGCCTCTTTCACAGCAGGGCTTCAGCTGGAAAAGCTTCTCCTCTGCCTTCGTTACTTGTTCTGCATACAAAGGGACAGCTTGGGTATGTAGCACTGTCAACCCAACACATCTCCCCAGTCCTTAGACAGCACTTTACACAGGTCTTTTTTCTTTTTCTTACAGTCTTTACAGTACTTCTGGAAATAAATACATCTTCCTGTTTTAGATCTGCAGCCTGGCAAACAGTTGGTAGCCTGTAGAAAGCTCTGCTAATGCCACTGCTGTCAGGCTTGTTTCACTGTATTTAATGTGACTTAGCTGAGGAGTACTTAGAAGACAGAGGGGCAAAATGTGGCTGGGATGGGCAAATAACTATTTTTGAGGCATCTCACTTTCAGCAACAACTTGGTGATGGCCACGGTTGTTGTGGGGCACATTTAGTAGCTCTGAGAAATCAGTTTGATATTAATTGAAAGAGAATATGCAGAACTAAAAACAGCTGCAATGGAAGTCTGTCCCAGATTTATGGTCCCTCTTACATTAGCTAGTTAAAAAAATTAGTACAAACATTTAAACACCAGTGGCAGTAAAGATAAAAATGTAAGCTTGATTAGATAAAGAATAAAGATACGTGTTTTATGTTTACACCTGGACCATAACCTTTGTTTGCTTCAAGTTAAGGCTACTCAAGTGCACAAGTATTAAGCAGAGATTTCCTGGAGGCCCAAACACCTCCAAGTGTAAATGCACTTTTGGGGTGTGGGTGCACAATCACTTTGAAAACAACTTAAGCGCTTGTGACTTCCCTCCTGCAGGAGAAGAGGGGCAGAAAGGAGGATGTGAGCTCTCTTTGGGACAGAGTCAGAGGCGTTAGAGTAAGCCCCTTCCAGGAGGAAATTCAACCAAGCTGTGGGGATAGTGTCCTCCAACAGAGGCAGCTTGGGGACAGGGACACTTTTAGCAGGTGCAGCTAGCTCTGACAGACTGTCTCCTGCAAAGCAATGGGGTCATTAATGAAGTCTGTGGACTCTTTTAGCTGAGAATTGCTCAGGAAGACGCAAGGCGCGGGTTGCTGTGCTGCTGGGTCTCCGATGCTGGGTCTCTGCCACTGGGACAGCAGTGATCTGGTGTCACCGCTCCCCATGGGCCCCGGAGGGTGATAAGACGCACAGGACCTCCCAGGAGGAAGGCGTGGGTTATCACATGCCTGGAGCTGTGGCAAGGTGGGTGCAAAGAGCACTTCCCCTCCGATCCACATCACAGCCTGCCGGGTGCGAAGCTGAGGTCACATCAGACTCCTCACCCACATAGCAATCTCCCGCGTGCACTGATGTGCAATTAGCGCTATCCTCCCCACTGTCATCACCACAGCTACTGGAACAACCAGCCAAGCCCAGCTCAGACCCATGGTCTGACAGGTCTGGTGTCTCTCCTATCTGCCAGGACCAGGTGTTGTAGGAGGGACAGACCCTTGCATCCGCTTTCACAATGGATGTGATTGCCACTTGCACTGCAGAAGTCCTCATTTTTTTGGTCTGTCCTCTGCTGACATCGAGGTTAAATTAGTGCAGCTCCGTGGACTTGGTGGCACTGCCCGCCTCTAAGACACGTGTCAAGGGCATAGAGAAGCAGGCCTTGGGGACACGGTGGCACATGCCTCTCTTTTTTTTTTTTGCACACGTCAACCGAGCAGATTCCATTTTAATGTCACGCCTGTGCGGTGGTGGTGCATTCCTTTGAGCGTTGCCATGTGAGGCCAGGATGGTGTTTGGCTGCGGTTAAAGTGCTTTATCAGTTTCTGAAGTCACTTTGTAAATAGCGGCAGCCAAGAAGCTGGGGGGGGGGGGAAGAAGGGAGAAAAATAAAAGCAGGAAGAAAAAGGGCTTTGTTAATTTTAATAGGGTGTGTTATGTTCCTCCTTCATCTCCCAGATATGCCACGCTTGGCGATGACAACCCTGCTTTATGGAGACCTCGGTCTCCCCTAGCCCCCCCAGCCTAGTTAAAAATCCCACACTGCATAGCAGAGAATAACTTGCATTGCACTTCTGGCAGGCGAGGGTAAAACGCGGCTCTGTTTTCATCACGGAAAAGCCTCCAGGCGCATATTTTTGTAATTAGGCTNGCGGCCCCCGCGCCGCCTGCACGCGCTAAGGAGAAGGCGCTTTGCTCTGCAACTCGTGGAAATGGGCCACGGTTCCTCCTCAAGGTCACTGCTAACGCTTTCGCTCGCTCGACTCAGTCTGGCGGCGGGGAACGGCAGCGGGGCAGCAAGCGGCAAGCTGAGGGCTTTGGGGCTGGGGGCTTTGCTCCCTCCTCTGCCTTGGGGTATGCTACCATTTCTCCCTTTCCTTCCAGCAAAGAAGAGGTTTCCTCTTCCCCTTCCACTGACTTCCCCCCTAGCGCCTGGCTTTTAAACAGGCTTTTCTTAGCCTGCAGAGCCCCTGGGGAGCCTTCCCTCCCCTGCCTGCCCAGCGATGAGGAAGGAGGAGGAGGAGACGGGAGGGCTGGAGCGTGTCCCATGCTCGGGGGGCTGCAAGGCTCCTTCCTCCCCGCCAGCCCCGGCTCCGGGAAATGGCAGGCGTGAGCTGGACACTGCAGGCTCTGCGCCGCCTGCCCGTCCGCCCGCCCGCAATCCCTCTCCCCCTCAGCTGCCGGCCCGGAAACCTCGCTCCAGCTGTGGCTTATTAAAGCCGGAATGTCTCTGCGGGACTGGGGAGAGCCAGAAGGATCATTAATAACAACTAACTATTCTGCCTTGCGTGCCAGCCCGGGCCTGAAACAGCAGCTCCCACACAAGAGGCAAGAAACACGCCCCCCCAGCAGCATCGCTTTATGGCTGCACACCCACGTCCCCAGCCCGACTGCTTGCTGCCATGCCCTCTTCCCATCCAGGGGCAAGGCAGACGGACGTGCTCCTTCCTGCCAGAGCCGAGAGCACGACAGGGATCCCTTTGCTGGGATCCCACGCTCATTAAATGCATGCAGCTTCAGTGAGAGATTAAATCTGGTAGGAGCCTGACCCCTCTCCGCTCGCCCTTCCCCAGGGGTAAGAGCTGACCCGAGCAATGCTCTGCGATGCGTCTGGAGCAGCGAAGCCTCTGACTGGATGCATTTTCTGCCCTAAGAAGTGCTTTAGCCCCAAAGCTTGGGCTCTGCACTCAGGTGTTGACCTACCACGTGATCAGAGGCAAGCAAATTCGTTTCTGGCCTCAGTTTCTCCTCTGCCTTGCTTATTCAATGGTGCGTTATTTGGAGGAGGGATGGCTTTTCTCTACTTGCAGGGGCCCTGATGTTTCTTGTGTTCCTAGCCTCTACCAGAATTAACATTTAGTAGTGGTCATAAAGCATTCAATGAATTTGCGCTTTTTTCCTCTTTGTGAGTACATCGGAACTAGATCCTTAGTTCTGTGATTGCAGACACTGGCCCAGAGCCAGCGCTCATGTAAGTGGGTGGATGTCATCTCATTGAGGCCACTTAGCTCTGCATTCCAGCATCCATTCCAACAATTGACTGCCTATGCTTTGGTGAGCTACTGGGCTTCCCCATTTCAAAAAACCTGGATTATAAAGAGCAATGTGGCAAGTCTACCTTGTATGAATACCATATGCTGCTAAGCAAATGGAGACTCTGGCCATCCTTTTCAAGAAATAGCAATGTACTCCTTTTCAATAGCTCTTCGATGCGCTCCATGAAGTGGAGCTGAGGTTCACAGCCCAGTTCTTGTCAGGTAGTTTTTCATGTCACTTGTTTTACAGTTGCCATCACACCATCCAATACTGATGGCAGCAACAAAAAATCAGATCACAGAATGGGCTTTGGGGACCAGTGTGATTTCACCTCCTCTAGCAGAGCTTTAATCCCTGAGAATTTTCCTGGTAATCTGTCTGCTATATCTGAGCATCTATTATGTAGGAAAATACAGGTTTTCATTTTACGTGGGACTTTCCTTCTGGTGTCGCTTGCAGAACGGTAGATTGAGCAGCCAGACACACCAAAAAAACAGCTTAAAAGCATAGCATTTAAAAAGCAGATCATCTTTTGAGACCAGGCTATTTGTTATAACAATGAAGGCTCTAGACATGCTTTTTTTTTATTTCAAATGAAAGCTGATTTTTCTGCTGAGATCACTTGACTCCAGGAGCTGCAACCTGGAGTAAAACCACTTCATACTGTAAAATGCTCTGCTGAAACAGGAATTAGCAGCAGCATGCTTTCCCTGAAAACTCAGTCTTCTGATAATCAGGA
The DNA here is from genome assembly GCA_013389945.1 of Fregata magnificens. NCBI lineage: Eukaryota > Metazoa > Chordata > Aves > Suliformes > Fregatidae > Fregata > Fregata magnificens. The sequence continues at coordinate 41,212 of WAAD01009685.1, read as the reverse complement.
AGAGGAAAGAAGCCAGCAGCTTTGAAAGACCTTACTAAAGTGCTCTCGTTTATTCTTACTACTAAGTCTTGCATGCCAGCTTCCTTGTAAAACTCTTCTGTAAAAAATATCTAGAAGGAAATTAGATTTAAAAAAAAAAAAATAAATAAAAAAACACTCTTTCATACCAATGCACAAATCAGCTTGTTCAGAACCGAAGCAATAAGATGCGTTTCTGGCCTTGGTTTTATTAAGTGACAGGGTGGCTTTATTCAGAGCAGAACAAAACGGCAGTTTCTGTTCAGGAGCCACATAATCTGCCCCCTGGGTGGAATTTGCACTTGAGACATTGCTAGGTCTAGAGCTTGTACTGTCCTTTGGCATGAGGGATTTCACCCTCTGAGCTGCATCTCCACGTGTTTTGGCATATTGCTCAATTGTGTATTCTCCTTCTCACATTATACCAGCAGCTCAGGCCAGCTCCATCGTTGTTCACCCAGCCCCAGAGAACTCACAGCAGAGTTAATTTGGCCCCTCTGGCTTTTCAATTACTATTTTAGTCAACTGGCTTCAGCTGTAGCTGTTTCCTGCTCTGTCCCTGAGTGTGGAGGCTCTGTTCGTGGGCTGTGGTGGCCAGCCGTTGGAACCAGGCCCACGTTAGGCACTATCAGAAAACTGTGCTGGCACCACCAGTGACTGCTACGATTCCCATAAAGTCCGTTTGGCGTCCAACTCAAGAAGTCCACCCCTGATGTGCTAGAGGTAAGCTTAAACCCAGTGGCTGGTGAGGGAGGAGTTGAGGGTTTCGTTTGGGCTGAAAGACATTTGGTTAAGTCTATCACAGGTCTCTGTGCTGTTGTTCTTACAGCGTACCCCCAGGTGGTTTGGGGTGGATTGTAGGGGAGTTGTTGCAGTGTGGTTGGTGGCCGAGTACCATAAGCAGCTATTCCAGCTGCGGCACCACGCAAGTTCACCTCTGGCGCACGCACTGTGCATGCCAATATGGTGCTTGCCACGTTGTAAGTGGGAAAACTGAGGCAGGGAGCGGTGCTGGCACTTGCTGAGCCTGGAGCGGGCTGGGAGGACTGCACGGTGTGAGGAGGTGGCCTGGGGCAAGGTAGAGCCCTGTACCTGCAGCCCTTCCACCAGTCTGTTCACGTGGACCGGAGCTAAATAGTGCTGTTCACGTTGCGGAACGTGGCTCCCAGACACATTTTAGTGTCATCCTCCAAAACAAGTTCTCTCTTCTGCACCCTTGTCCCTCAGGGTCACAGCTGGGCTCCACAGGGATAGGTTAGTACTGTGCAGAGCCGCCCTGGCCCTGCCACACTCTGCTGCTTGGGTTTTGAGCAGTCATGCAATGTCTGGGTGCCTCAGCTCCTTGCCTGTCCTATGCCACTCCTGTGAGGAGAATACAGCGCCTGAAAACCAAACAACTTGCATATACTGAAATACCAGGATCGGGCAAAATAAGCAGTTTGCTTAGAGAGGGGAAGAGACGGGGACTGGGATGTGGACGGTACCCAGGTAACAGCAGCATACTTGATTTGACCGTGGTGCTCAAAGTGACGGCTGGTTTTGGCACAGCTCATGCACATCAGGCAAGATCCCTGTATCACTTCTGCGGGTCTCAGTCAGGGAAGGTCCACTCTGACCACTTTAATATCTACTGTTGGAGATCTGTTTCCGAATCCCTGGTGCAGCAAGGGGAGTCAGTGACAGAGAGCTGAGGACAGGTGCTGTGGCTCAGTCTGCATTTTGTGGAAAGGGTATATTATATTACTTAGGGTGAACGTCGCTTATGTTGGTTTGTGCAAATTCATGAATGTCTTTAAACTCCAGCAGACCCAAAGGTCTATAAATGAACACACCGCTCAAAACCGGCGGCTCCCAACCCCGACACAATTATGTAAAATTAAGTTCCAAATAAATTACGGAGGGAGAGGATGGGCGATCAAGGAAGAGAAGATTTTGGGAAAGCCTGTATAATTGGCCTAGGCCTTTTGACCCTGTCTATTATAGAGGATCTAAGGCTCCTTCATTACCCGGCTCCACGTGCATTGTAAGTGTCAGCTCTCTCCATGAGCAAGCTTTTGGAGGCATTTAGAATCAGACAAGTGTAGAAAATCCTCCGAGCTCTCCCAGATAAAGTCCCTGGAGGATTCAGGTCTCCAGGCCACTCTTAGGCCTTGTGTTTGGCCTTTTCATTTTGGCGCACAAACCTGCCATTAGTCACTGACCCTTCAATAAAGCTTAGTCAGAGTTCATTGGAGGCGAAGGAAATCACACAGCCTGCTTGCTGCTGCTGCAGCCGTGGGGAGGTGGGGGCAAAGGGTGCCAGCTCCAGGAGACACTGTGAATTGTCCTCTTACAAAAGGAATATTTAGCTGATGCCATTTCTATGAAATTCCTTTCTCTCTTTTTTGGTCAGAGTGCAGCTTTTTGGGGGAGGGTGGCGCAGACAGCAGAGGTTCTTATGCATCCCGCATCTAAGAAGCACTGGCTGCAGGAGGGGTGAGGAGAGCATGGAGCAGGGTCTGGATCCTTCCCATACAAATTGGCTGTGAAGTTTACAGCATGCGGTGGAGTCCAAGCCCTCCTCCACCAGTGGGGAACCATGTTATTAAAGAACTTGGATCCCGGACAGCATCCTTACTGCTAGCCCCTCCAAACCATTCGCTTTGAATGGCGCTGGCCCTGCGGGACTCCAGCGCTGTGAGGAAGAGGAGGCAGTGTCCCTTCTGAGGCCCTCTTAGGCTCTTCAAGATATCTTGAAAAACATTCACGTGCTTTGCTCATGAGTCTGTCGATAGGAAAGAGCCTGTGGAAGGAGTCTGTCCAACACGTGTGCCTTTTCCTATTTTGAACCATGCCATACTCGTATATTAATGGGAATGATGGATGTTTGGGCCAGCCTCAGGGATAACGTGATTAGAAAGGAGTAGTGTCACAGGATTCACTATGGAACAAGGACCAGAATGAACGTGACTTTTTTTTTTTTTTTTTTTTTTCTCTGAGCCCAGATCTTAAAATATTCTCAGGGTACGTTAATTTTCTCTGTGCAGTGCAGCTGAGTCCTTGGGAGAGTCTGTCATAATAAGCAGGTATGACAGGTAATAATACGGATCAGACTTCCTGCATTTTGCGCAGTCATTAGCCGACGGTTTAACAATGGTGCGTCTTTTCTGCTTAAATGGCACACAGGGACACAGTTGCATTTTCCAGACTGATCCACAGCTGTTAGCAGGTGAGAGCTGGTGTTTGTGAGCAGTGTTTAGTTTCCTTCAGACTTCTTCCTCTCTCTTGTGATTGCTAAATATTTCCAAGTGATTTTTACAACGGGCTGATGCCATTTTTAAAAATAGCCTTTTCATGCATTTAGTATTGCCTACTTTTGAGGCAGTATGTGACACAGACCTGTCTGTTCCCAGCTCAGAGTGTTTCTCCAAATTTCTAATAAATCAGCAATCCTGCTGTAGCTGACACAATTTTAGCTCATTGCCAAATGGGGATGAATTATGATATATCCACATTTAGAAAGAACTTTGAGATCTTCCAGTTACAAATAGCTCCCAGAGAAGGAAAACGATTCAGTGAACCTGACAGGCACTATTTATGGAGGTTACAGAAAAGTACTATAGACTGATCTGGACCATTTTTATGATGACATATGTTTCTAGGGTATCTCTGCTTTGTTCTTGCCAGCAATGGTTTGGAGGTTCCTTCCGTTGGTTTCTTTTGATTTTCTTTTGCCTTTGCACTTTTCTTCCTTGTCTTCACTAGCTATTGCATTTTATTACTCATGGTTGAATTCTGTGCTTCAAACTGTGAACAAGATGACCAGAATGTAGCAGAAAGTATCTTTGGATATTGTGTATTGGAAAGCATATGTCGCATACACAGTTGTGGGAAATCCTGTGCTTGATTCACTTAAAACTAGCGTGAAACCAGCACAGGAGCAAATTCAGTAAAGGCTAACCCCCTGTGTTTTGCAGTGATCTCACAGGAATTCTCCTACTGTTCTATGTGTTGGCCCTCAAGACACTTAAAGAAGGATGACGCTGGTGTCCCCGGACATTCAGAAAATCACGAGTCAGCCCTGTATGTACACGAAGATTGGGAAATGAAATTTAAAGTCGTGAGACTTAGAAAAAAGAAATGTGGGGTTCAATTGGCCTTGCAGTTTTTTAGCCTCTGGTGTTTCCCCAAATTACATTTTCAAGCTTTCCTCTGTAGCCACAAGGGCCATATTTTGATCACTTCTTAAATGAAAACTGAGATTCTTACACAATCATATGACTGCAGAAACTATGTCTTTACACAAAACAGAGCATGAACTGTAGTAAAATGTGAGTTTGTCTACCATGAGAGCTCAGGATTTTCAACGAATGAGCAGTAATGACTGATTTAAATGTGTTGGAGGTGCAGTAGCAAACAGGCTGAATACCTTCTAGGAAATTTCAAACTGATTTCCTTAAAACCTGAGTGTGCGCTTGAAGCTGTACCTGCTGCAAAATCAAGACAGTCTTTGCCAGGACCTGCTAGATGCCATGGAGTGATCTTTCCATGCAGGATTTGAGACCTGACGTCTGTGTTGTCAAAAAGGAGGAAAGAAGCCGGCCCTTCTCTTTGGCGAGCTGGCTGAGCTGTAAAGGCTAGCAGGTTTGCAGAGCCCAGCCATTGCGGTTCAGTGCTTTCAAATATTCAGAGCTGTAGCTGAGAGACAGGTCTTGGGCTGTGTTTGGATGAAGGCTTGGCTTAGGTGTATGGCCAGCAAGCAAATACAGGTGCTCAGGAATTCTCATCTTGTTCCCAAAGTCAATTCTGAACAGAGAGCTTTGGCATGATGAAGTGAAAGGAGTCTCCGTGCCTCAGTGTCCCCGTCTCGGCAACGATCCTCCATCACCTGCTGTCGCAAGTGCCTGGTGTAAAGTACGCTGCAGAGGAGTGCCAGATGCGGGATGAGTAAAAGGCCAGATTCTCCATTTTTGGTTGTAGGCTCTCGGTTGCCTTTGGTCAGGAGCTGCCGCTCTGCTTATTTACAGTGATGCTTTGAAAGCACGCACGTGAAGGTTTATCGCTGTCAGACTGACTTGTTCAATAACACTTTAGTTTCTTTTCCAAGGTGAAATGCAACACAGTGTAAAGGGGTCAAGGCAGCAGGGGACCCCACTAGAGAGCAGGGCAGGAAAACACAGGCCAGAAGCCATGGCCATCCATACATTATGAGCAAAAAGAGAAAATAGCCTGGGTTTTGGTGAGTGCCCCCTCCCTAGCTGCACCATCCTCCCCTAGAAACAGGTCTCCCTACTCTCGTGGAGGGAGAGAGGAGACCAAGAATTTGGCCCTGCTCTGCCACTGCTGAGCCCCGTGGCCTTAGAGGAGCCCCTTTCCCTCCTGGTGGCTCAGCTCTCGGTGCAGAGAAGTGCCCCTGAGGGCTGACAGGCAGATGAGCTGCAGCAAGGACTGTAGAGCACAGATATCCTTGATGGAAAGGGCAGCTGAGGACTGCGCTTTGCTGCTGCGGCGTGGGATGGGGACCCGCGGTGCTGATGCTGCACAGAGAGCTGGGCGCCCTCCTCGCCCCGTCCGCTCGCATGAGAGATGATGAGGTCCCTGCCTGCGTTGCTGCTGCATCCAGGGGAGTGCAGTGGGAGAAGGGAGGGGAAATGGCTACATGTGTTTCTTCTGCAGCTCGGTTTCAAGGAAAATTTGCCCTTTCACAGTTGCTTAAGCGAAATGTCAGCGAATGCCAAATGCCCGGAGCCACATATGCTCTACACAAGAGAGGCTCCATAAATCAGGGAGCAGTTAGTGGGAAAAAATCAGGTTCCAAGGAGGAAAGCAGTGGGATACGATTTTTTTTTCCTTAAAGCTAGGGCAGCAGTGTTTCAGTTTATTATGCGACCCAGCAGTGAAGGAATTCATCACATTGTCACTCCCCTTCTTTTTTTATCTGAGAAGGGAGTGAGAGTATGTGTGTGTATGTATACGTGTGTGAGGTGGGGGAGGAACAAAGCGGCCGTGCAATCAACTTTGTATAAAATTGGCGCCGTGTCCCGCTCACAATGCAGGACAAAGGCTGGGGGGCTGGTGGCTCAGCTGGGAGTCAAGGCAGCACAGCTGTGACCAATGCCAACACAGTTCCCGTCAATATGGAGTGACCCTGGCTCTTTTTGCAACCTGCTTCCAGGCTCATCTCCAATAATTCTCACAAAAGACGGGAACAAACAAAACCTTTGTCAGCACTTCCAAGACTTTCCCTGGAAAATCTTAAATATTTCATTAGACTCTTCTTGTCCCTGTCTTTCTCTTTTACATGATCTGGGCTTAAAAAAGCAAATGTGGACACTAAAACTCTTGGTCAACAAATGATTAAAGGAAAGGCTTAAAAGGAGAAGGGATGGGTTTAGTAGTGGGGGAAGCTACTCGTGCTGCTGTCCAGTGTGGAACACTACAAAGGCAAGAAAGAAAAGAAACTCTCCTGCTTGTTAGTTAGCACTCGAGGCAGGTACAGTATTTTTTTAAACCTGTTTACTTAGAGAGGCCCAGACTGAAATACAGTAGCCAGTGGGGCTGGGAGGGCTGGGGATGTGCGGTGGCACAGGGCCTGGGGCGAGGGCAGGCTGTCCGGCCAGCAGAGAACCCGAGCGCTGGGCTCTGCAGCCCACCGGCTGGCGGGCACCGTGCCGCCTGTCCTGGTGCCCCGTGGAGAACAGCACCGCCAAGCCGTGACACTGGCTGAGGTGAGGGAGCGCTTCTGGGGCTCCTACTCTGGAGTAGGTCTTCTAGCCGGCAGCAGTTCAAACTCTGCCTGTCTTTGACAGACCCTAAGATGTGCTGAGAAGCTGTGGCAATACGTATGCAAATCAGTGCCAGCCTCCCTGCTTTCCTCTGCCATGCAACAGCTCTGAGGAAAACACAATGCCACTCCTTTGCAACCCGAATAAGCTTGAGCCCAGTTGGGTCAGGAAAAAAATCAAAGCTTTGTCCCTCATCTGGGAAGAAAGCTTTGGGAAATCAGCATTTGGCCTCTCACCATCATGCATCCTCTTTGACGTTACCGGGTTGCTCGGTCAGACCAGCCAGGAGCAAAACCAGGGAAACCGTGCATCTGAAAATGATCCTGCATGCTAACACTTAGGACAACGGGCCCGAACTCCTTCTGAGGCAGACTTGGCTAAAGGATGTAAACGCTTCAGAAAGAGGAGGTGGAGAAGGGAAAGAAAGAAGTCAAATCCTGCCTCCCCTAATCTTGACCGAGTCTGTAAAGTGACCCTTCGCCTAGGTTATGAGGGCTCTGATTTGCTCCACAGGCTCTCCCAGGCATCCCTGAGCTAACAAAAGGATCTGGTTACAAATATTAAACACTTCTTAATAACTCTGCCATGCCATGAAACAGAGTCCATTCTGGTTTGCTAAATGACTCTGAAAGGACTTTTTTCCTCCCCTGCTTCCCTTCTCTTGCCTGGTTTTAAATAGGCCCCAAGTGGTAGGAGCCAGCACAATGGCATCACTCTGGCTTTATTTCAGCCTTGATTTAGCCACCCTTTTAAGGACCCTACTGAATAATTCAGTGTTATCATTCAGGATGACGCTGGATTATTACAAGGGTTTCTTCCCTCCCTTCCCCCTCCTCCTTTCCCCCCATAACCTTTAAATTCTTTTCACACGTGAATGGGTTCAAAGGAAGTCGTGTAAGGAAAACACACAACGAGGAGGTTGCTGCTCTCCCCCTCTGCTGTCAGTTTGATAAATATAATGTGTCACCAATTAAAAACTCATTGCCATTCTCCTGCTGCAGCCATTGCCTCGTTAAGGTCCTCCTCCCGGGGTGGCTCCCAGGATCGACTGCTATCATTGTTGATAACAGAGGGCCTGTTTTTTTCCCATCCTGGGCCATTTCAGTGCTACACATTGGCATGTAAATAAGTTATTCACTCAACATCACTTTCTGATAGAAAAATGACCATGAAACTCTTTGATTTTGGGTTTGCTCTTGTCACAAGTGCACAATGAAATCAAGAGTTTCAGTTTTGTGTCTGTGGCTTGTGGAGGGCTTTCTTTTTTTCTTCCTTTTTTTTTGGCTTTTCTCTTTTGCAACTGCCTCTTTTCAGTATGGAAATTGTCCCACCACACAATTTAATGTGGGCATAGTTTGACCTGGTAGGTGTTCCGACTTCAATATAGCAGATTGTTGTTTATTTTTGCCCTCCCCAGGAACATTAAAAAACAATCCGGGTCATCAATAAAAAGTTGTTTTCTTTTTTCTTTCCTTTTTGCACTATTAATGCCTTTGAAGAAGAGAGGTGTGGCTGGCACCAGAGACCCCCTGACTCTTTCCCATCAGGGATACATGGAAGGGACCTGACTGGGACAGTCCCACAGCTCTGCTTTGCTGCAGGGTGCAGCAAGGGAGAGTAAATTCCAGGGAAGGCCAGTGGTTATGGAGGGCAATCTCTCCCTGGAATATTAATGCCTGCCTTCAGTCTCCCTGCCTCTCTCTAGCTGCTTTTCCCCTAGGTATTTGTGTTGGTTGCATTCCGGTTTGCTTCTCGGAGCAGTTCACAAACCAAACGCATTTTGCACTGTCTCCCTCTATTTTTGCCTCAATTCCTGGCTGCCGGGCACCTTCCCCAGCAGCCAGCTCCAGCGGCCAGAGCCAGCCTTCGCTGGAAACCTGATTCCCCTCAGCCACCAAAATCAGTGGGAGGCTTCCCACAGGCCGACGCATGGCAGTGAAACAGGGTTTGCGGTCCCATCGTTCTTTCTGGATCCCAACACGTGCTCATGAAGTTTTGTGTATAGCAGTCAGGCGAAGAGGACTGAGAGAGTTTTGTAAGGGGTGTTAAATAGCACTCCTTCAAATGCCTCAGTCTGGCTGAAAAGTTTCCTTCCAAACTTCTTTGTATCAGGAGCTGGTGCTGTTACCAACACCAATTTCTGTGAGGCTGCATTTGTATTTCTCTTTCTGTGTTTCTCTTTTGAGGTGACTGAAATCTTTGCTCTTTTCTCCCTGGAAAAGCTCTAGTCTGTGTGGTTTTCATCACAATGCCACTGCCTGCCTTTTCATTTGCTTGCTTATTTTTTGGCAAAAAGCTATTCTGTTATAGTTGGAAAACTGTCCAGGACACTGGTAAAAGGAAGAAGGTCTGGGTCCTTGGCTACTGTGTGCCTAGGTTTCAGGCTGAACACTGGGACCGGATTCTGGGAATCCAATTGGCCTGAAATGTGGGCACCTGCTCAGCTCCACTGTGGTCAAAGCTCCTCATTTCATCACCTTGAGAGCCTCAGTGTTTTGCTCTTGAGTCACAGTAACCTGGCATGGAACATTTCCAGGCAGGGAACACCACGACTAAGCTTTGGGGCTTCCTTTTTGCCTCCTTTTTTTTTTTTTTTTTTTTTTTTTTTTTTTAAACTTCAACAGAGCTTTTGGAGAGAAATTGGAACAGCTTTCATTTTGAGGAGCTGGGACACTGGTTTTAGTAATAAGGATGATTCTGTGTAGCATTTGAAGTGGAAATGCATGCAGATTTGAAGCATATATGCTCCCAGCAACATTCTGGAAAGCCTTGATTGTTAGAAGAATTTAATAAAGCGATGAGTTTCTGCCACCTACCCCACCCCCTGCTTGCCCATCCTCTCTCCAGGGCTCAGCCTGAAATCTCTGCTGTGAAGTTCCCCCTCATCTGCCAAGCACTACCTTCAAGATGGGGAGTTCCCTGGAGCTGAAAGACAAAAGGGTTTGCAATCAAAGCCTTGGAAATGAAAAAAAAAAAAGAAAAAAAGGCTTCAAAAAGTTTTTCCATGTACATTCATGCTGTCTGGGCAGCTTGGAAGTGGAGGGGGGACAACTGTGGATTCTTCTTGCCCCATTTAGAGTGAGGATATGTGGACACAGCCATGGGGGCACAGTTGTCTCCCATGACCCTGGATCCCCCAGCCAATGGATCTACTAAGGCACATGAGTGTTGGCTGCCAAAGTCTCTTACCTCCTTTTGTGGCTCCATGATGGAAAGAGGGTGATAGAGTTTAATCATGTGGGACACAAACTTGCCTTTATATGCACTGTTGTGCCTGCTTGACTTTCAAGAGAACATACTCTCTACTTTGGTGCAAACAAAATAAGGATCAAGCTCTGTGGGTGAAGCAGAAGGGCAGGGAACAAGGTGTGTGTTAGAGGTGGAACTCTTACTCCATATGTCCAGTCTCATTCTCCTTTTTAAACTAAATGCATTTTGAGAGAGTTGAGAAGTAAAAAAACATTCCACAGCAAAAGTCTGCAACTAAAGTCAACTGTATTTTCGAAAAGCCCTAAAAGCGAGGGGGGCAATAACCACAACCTTGTTGGGGAAATGAGAGAGAAGACGTCATGTGAGAAAAGCAATCTAGCGATTAGTGGAAAGAGAGCAGGACAATCTTGTTTCATTCTCACAGATCTGCAGTGCTGTGGTAAATCTGTCCCCAGCAGCTTGCTGGCTGGCTGGAACAGGGAAGACAACGAAGCTTGGGGCATTCACGAAAGTGATTGCAGAGTGTCTTAAAAAACTACAGCCCTCACGGCATCTATGAAAGGCCTTTATGAGGTTTGTCTCCTTGCGTGAAAGGAAGTGCTGATTGCTGACACAGCTGAAAAGCCACCTATGTAACCAGCGTGATGACTTTTGCCTTTCTCCCTTCCGATATTATTTACCTCTCTCTTGGTTTGAAGTCCCCAAAGCCAGGACGAAGCCCCGTGTTTCTGCCCACCCCTCCTCCACCCTCGTTATTCTTTAACTTTCTAAGGCGACTGTCCTCTATGTTTACCCGGCTGCAGTGCCAAAGGCGAGGGTGCGCGGAGACTGTTTATCTGCTGTCAGTCTATAACACAGCATCCCTCACCCCCGGGGTCACCCGAGGGATTGACACCTTAACCCAGGGGCCTGGATTCCGCACTGCCCTCCTTAGAGATGCACCAGGCTGTCAGTAACAAGGCCACAGGTTTATTCAACTGAGATCTCCAGATCTCAAAAGATAATCTGGGAATAATTGGGACTTAAGGAACTTGTGGGAATCTGATTTTTTTGCAGCGCTGCCATTCATGAAACAGATGGACATCTTATTTCTCTCTAATTTGATGGGCTTTCTTGACAAAATGGCAGAGGTTGCACTTTGCTACAATAATAACCTGCCACTCAGACTTTGTAAGGGGTTTGTGTAGATTTCTTCTTAATTAGACCGTGTCTTGCTATCAGGAGATGCGTGCGTGTGTGCGGAGCGGGGATATTCTGAGCAGCTTCTCTGCATGACGGAGCCTAGAAAAGAGTGGAGAAAAATCAGGGGGCTTTCATGTTTGTGTCAGGTTTTTTTTTTTAAGTCTCATTTGAAAAATAAAGATTGGGATGTGAGCTCATTGTCTAGATGATAATGTATTCATGGATTTGCTCCTTCTGGAGACTAAACAACAGTGAGGGGCAGCTTCCCGTGGGCTGGGGGGCAAGTTTGAAAGCTTTGCAAACCATTGGGATTACTCTCAGGTTTGCAAAACCCACTTTTCACTTGCAAAAAACTTTCCAATCCTGCCATTTAACCCCTGACCTTCTCTTCTCCTTCCTTTTCCCTCCTCTCCCCCACCAAAGTGGATCCTCTGGTCAAAGCATGAGATCTGAGTCTCCACTCAAGCATGCTGGCGTAAGTCAGCAGTATGCTTTTCTTGCTATCCACAATGCAAGTAAAAAGCAATTGGGAACTTTTTTAATTACTCAGATATTCAAGCTCCTTAATCAACCTCGAAGTAGTGATGACTGGTTAAAGAACCAAACAAAACCCAACCACTACCAAAAATAGATATATTTGGTGTTATTTTTGTTTCCCTCATTTCTGTGCCTTCAGAGACTGTGTTTTGATCTTTTCTCTGTGGCCAGACGAACTAGCGATTTTCTTGTCGAAAGCTGAGCTTATCGTGCAATCGCTTTACTTCAGAGACTAGCATGTGAGAAGGATGCCCGGTACCGTGAGATGGTACCACTACAAACTGTAGCCTATTCTGCCTATAAGGAAATGAACCAACTTCATGCTCTAAGGTGGGGTGAGCATAACATTAGCTCAACAACTTCGTTACCATTTCCCTCCCCTCTTGTTCACTGCTCAAAACCAGAACATAACATTTGCAGGATGCACAAGTCCTCAAGGAAGGAGGAGCCAACAGAGGTGACAAGTAAGTCTAATCATATGCTCTGTCAATAACACTGTGGCATCTTCATTCAATTTACCCTTTATTCAGCTTCCTGCATGTTTTGTCAGCTGTCATAACCAGGCTTCCCACAACAGGGCCTGCTCCTGGCAGGGCTCTGTGCTTCCTTCATCTACAGCAAGGATGAAGGGCTTTCTGAAGAAGACCTGAAAAGTGCATGTCCCGTGTGTTTTGTGCTGCTTTTTCAGACAACAAGCTGGGTAAAGCTGACTTCACGAGGCATTGTCAGCCCTTGCTCTGAGGGAGCTGTTCCAGCAGGATCTATTGAATAGGAGGTGCACCAGACTTTCACCAAGGGCTCATCTTTTGCCTTATGAATAGACAGCTGTTCCAATCAAGAATTAAAAACCGGGCGGATGCAAGCTGTCCCCCCCAGACAGGAATTTTAACTTGATGACAGTAACCAGTATTGGGATAATGTCCCTTTCCCCCGCTTTGTGCATCTGTGCAGCAGACGGCATGAGGCGAGAGTTCTGGCCAGCATTTGTGGCCTGCTTTCGTGACGGGATGGCCCATGTGCTTTTTGCCACATGAGTTCCTTTCCTTAGCAGAGGACGATAGAGTAAATCTAGTAACGATTTGTTGAGTCACTATGTCTTCAGAGGACTTAGCTTTATCTTCTACTGGCTGTCTTAAGGGTCCAATTAATTCTTCTTCCCAGAGCTGCTTCTGGCTGGGAGCTTTGTCTGGGATGGTATTCCTGGGAGGTTTTTTGGAGAATGTTTTAGGATGCTTGGGCTATGTTTGTGGATAAAGGGTCTGCCGCTTCCCCATCCAATCTAGTAATTCTTGGCTATCCTGGGCCATCATTAAGACACTTCGTTTCTTGGTGTTGAGGCAGCCTGGGGCAGCGTGTGAGAAGGCACTGAGCTCTTTGTGCCTCCCTTGCCCACAGCCTGCTAGCAGCCGGCTCCACCAAGGGGCGTTCGGCAGCCCCTCTGTGCCTGTTGGCTGCCTGGCCATGCCAGCAGACTCTGAGCCTCTACACCACTCCATTCACCCCGCTTCGGTGCTCACTTCCCCTAAAAACTATCTAAAGAAACGAGCCCTCCTCCTGCTCCATTGAGGCCATTACTGCTAAAATAAGTTTTCTCCCTGCTTCCCATCAGCTTGGGCTCGAGACATTTTCTCTCTGACTCTTAGCCCTTTGCAAACCTCCAGGGCAACTGCATTTAAACAAACCACAGCACTCCTCCATGCTGCAGAGGAGCAAAAGTTTAAGACGAGGTCAGAGCCGTCGTACCACCTTCTGCAAACACAGCCCTGACGTGCCTAAATGGAGCCAGGCTGCAGAATGGCTGCCAGGAGGCTCTTCCAGCACTACAGGCCTTTCCACGAGCGGGTACCAAAGCGAAGGATCTCAGCTTGATTTATTCCTTCCCAGAGATGAGGTGGCACGAAGGATTTAAAGAAGCCTATCTAATAGAGTGCTGGAAATTATAAATCAGTGGGGCTTTGTAAAGGTTATTACTTTAAACAAAGAGGGGGCTGAATGGAGCCAATTAAACGGCACCTGAATTGATAAACAAACTGGTTATTGTAGGGGGCTATTCTGCAGCTCTGGCGGTCCCCCCTTGCTCGGAGGCCGCGATGAATGCGGAGCAAGGCCTGGGGAGAAATTTACATGTGATTGGAGTTTAATGGGCCGCAACAGGCCTCCCATCCCATCGCCATGGAAACTGGCCCTTTCTCAAGATTTTAAACAGTCTGAAATGTCCTTTTATTGTCTGCTCCAAATGTGTCATGTGAGCCCGACGGGGTGGGCGCTTGTATGTATCAATTTGTTTCTGTCTCCGGGCACGGCATTGCGAGGCCATGAATATATGTGGGGGGACGCGGGGACAAAGGGCCCAGCCGATGGGGCTCCATGGAGACCCCGCCGCCCCGCCTGCAGGAATGGTGACATATGGTCCGGCCTGACCCCGGGCAGCCCCACAATAGGCAACCACGCTGCCCCGCTCAGCCGCGCCGTCCGTCCCCCCTTTAGCGCTGGCTATTCATCCCTTGGCCAAGTCAACTGGCCCAGCCCGTTCCCTTGCTTGTTTGGGGTTTGGGTTTTTTTTTTTTAAATCTCAGCCGTTGATCACTAGAGTTTGGCAAAAGGAAGAATGAGAGAGAGAAAAGAAATAAAGGCAGAAAGAAAAGGCTCTCCATGTCCCAGAGATGTTTGCTTTCCACTTGATTGGAAGCTGAATGAACGTGAACATTGGAGCAGCACAAACACTGGGCAGGAGCGGGAGAAACGTTCTCCAGTATTTGACCGGTTAAGCTGGATCAAGCTGAGGGTCCACCTGGCCCCAGATCATACCTGTTAACAGTAGTCAGCCTTAAATGTGTCTGACAAGGACGAGGAACCTGAGGGGATATTCACCCCCACACCCAAATTTGAATTTTTCCAGGTGACTTGCGTGTCAAACCGGATCGTTTTGCATTGTTTTACCTCCCTGATAAAAACGTGAACTGTGTAACTCTGAAACCTGTTTTCCTATAAACGCCCCACCTGTGAGCTCTGCTCAGCCCATGGTTGCGACGGGCAGTGAATCCGCAAGCCAACGGTATTTGCATGTGGACACGTAATTCGGTCACCTGTTGCGTTCTTCCTCTGGGAACATTCATCTGAGGGAGAGCCACGGGTACGGATAATTTATAAATGAATCTGAAAGACACCCAAAAGTCATCAGAAATAGGCTGCCACACTAATGTCATGCAGGCACGAGCCAGAGAACTGGAAAGGAACCAGGTGAGCAGGCATGCCAGTTGCAGCCAGTTGAACAGCTCACTGTCAAAAAGTGACTGGTGGGGGACTGGCAAAACTGGGGAAAAAATAGTTCTTTCAAAGTAATGAATCTACTGAGGAAAACCTTCCACAAGCAGGGAAAAATGAAAAAATCTCTTCAACCACTCACTGCAACTTATTTGCCAAACTCTATGTAATGCTCACAATATACCATGGTTACTGTTTGTTTCTTAAGAAGAGAATTTTTTCCAAATGTGACTATGAGGCAGGATGCTGTCTGTGATATTCCACCCCTAGTTGTCTTCTGCTTTCAAAGCCATCCTGTATTCTGCTGTGGACGTGAAGCTGGTGTTAAAGGGGGACTGGAGATAAGCTGCATTCCCCCTTTCATCTCTGGGGTGTGAGTTTGTCTACAGCTGCATGATGAGAGGAAGTTATTTCCTGGCAGTTTGGTAGTCTGCATGCATCAAGTCCATCAGATCCAAGAGAGCAAAAAGTCTAGTGTCCCCCGTACCTCTTGTCTCAGAAAAGTTACGGCAGTCAGAGCATAAACTGAGAGGGAATTCCTGAAAGTCAGGACTGAAACTTTTGGCAGTGCAGTGTGACATATCTATACCAGAGGCTTCAGGAGACCTGTTCTAATATCTGCTTGAGCAGGAGCTGGGCTATAGGAGATCTCCTGCCTTCCAGATCCCAGAGCAGGTCTTTCCTGCAGCATTTCAGGCACTTGCAAATCAGTTTATTTTACACATTCTTGGCAATATCCTCTCCCACCATTTTGCTCTCCCTACCAGAGGGTATGAGCAGACAGAGCAAACCAGCTAATAGCTGCTGAACTGAGCCATGTTAACAACTTGCAGCAATGGATATAGCTAATGGAGAGAGCTTGGCTCATCTGTGGTGACTCAGTAAGTTGATCTACCCTACTCCTTGCAGGTGTCTGTGCATGTCTAAGATGCAGGTAAATGGCTTTGCATCAGAGTAACCATATGGTTTTAAAACTGATTGAAATTAAACTGGTGCAATCCCTTTCATTTGGGGGAGGGGGGGAAGGCTTCTTTGGTCTCACTTTTCATTAATATATTCCAGAGTTGAGCTTAGCTTGAAATTTAATGCCTTAATTTGAAAGCTACCAGCTTCTCCTGGGGAAAAGTAGTTCTTATCCTTGGAAGACCTTACTGAAAAGTCTTTATTCATGATATCTATTAGCCAATTTTGATTTGGCTTGATTTTTTTAAATCCCTTTTTAAAGGAGTCTGATCCTGCTCTTAAGCTTGGATCCATGGAGGTCAGGCAACCAGCAATACCTCCACCCATGACAGCAAAGCAACCTCTTTTGCATGTAACGGGCTTACCATTTGCTTAGGAGTGATTTTCCTGCCAAGTTTATTGCCATTCCTTGCATTTGAAAGAAAATTGCTCTTATTTAGCTGGTGGCATCTGAGCAGGAGAATAACATAAAGCAAAAGGCAAGGTTAAAATCTTGCAAAAGACATTCACCTGCAAGATGAAACTGTAGTGTAATGGATTTGTTTTCACATCATAGCCCGTAAGTCCAGTGAGTTTCATTTTTAAACAGGATCTGGGTAATATACCATGTCACCAGCCCTCTGCAGAATGATTTAGTTGTCGGCTAAAGAGAAAAGGAAGGCTGTAAGGTGAGACTGAAAGAGAGGAAGTGACGCCAATACAACATCACATCCTGACCTTTAGCACGCTCTGCCGCTTCAAAGTTCAGGAATGAATCCTTCTCTCTTGCTAGCTAATTACCCAAGGTACTTCCAACATCCCTTCTGCTAATCAAGAATAGTGCATGCTATAAATGTAGAGGGAGGAAATGGCTAGCATGCAATATGTGGGAATTGCACGGTTTAGTCTTTCTTTAGTCTCTGGAATTGCTGCCTAAAAGTGCAGATGCAACAGCACCTGGCTAGGCATACTCTTTAAGGGATGGATGAGGGGAGATTTTCTGATGGAAAAGGGATGGAAATTTGTACAGTGAGGAAGCTACTGTCATAAGAAACTTCTTCCTTAGTGACGTCTGATTTACAAAGCCTGTGCAGAAGGCTAAGACTTAGTTTCTCCTTTGCAGGCTGGGTAAATGCTTGGTAATGTGGAGTTATAATCAAAGCAATAGGAATAAAACAAAAATTCCTGCTTTATAGCATCCATTTGGTCCTTAATGGATTAATGTTCTCTGTGTTTCTCGCAGGCTTTAGCATTTGTGCCTGTCATAAACTGCATTTTTCTCTCTTTTGCTCTTGTGTGCTCTCCAAATGGCTGCCCTCACTCTCCCACACTGGGTCGCAGTCCCTTCAGAAAGTCATTTAACAAAGCTGCTGCCTTGTGGATTCTGTGTCTTGACAATGTCAGTAAAGTTCAAACGCTGCGAACAGGCCTGGGACAGAGTGGGACTGGAGGATGTGTTCACCAAGGCCTGGACAGACAGAGGTTGACACTGATGCTGCTGAGGGTTATAGCTGAGGGATCAAGACTTATTTATCTTAAAGTCTGTAAGCAGCACAAAACCCCTGGTGGGCCCCAGGCTGCTGAACACATCTCCCCTTGTAGTCAAGAAAGTCATTCTGCAAAGAGATGACAATGCGTCCACACAGATGCTTATTCCCTCTGTGAGATCCACATCAGCCTGGCTCAGTTTAACACTGAAAATGCACATAGGGGTGCTAGCTCTTAAAGACAATATTGACCATCTTTCTCTGAGTTATGTCACTGTAATCCTCACCTGGGACAGAAATGAATCCAAATTTGGCTCTGTACTCACGGTAGTCAGTTGCTGATGAGTCAGCTTCCTTCCCAGTGGGTGAGGATGCAAAGTCCCTTGCCCCTAACATATGCTGTACCCACCACAGTCAGGGTAGCAGTCCAGTGGGCGCTCTGTGGATGTACTTGCAGTTAGCAAAAGTGGTTTGGCCCAGGTACCACCATAGAAGCTGTGAAAATTGCTCAGGATGTGCACCTATACAGTAATTCTGGCGGGGAACCCCAGAGCATTGAGGAAGCCAGTGCAGGGGCTGGAAGCATCTCCATGCTGCCTGTCTGTGTTACTGCACCTGGAAGGCTATTTGCTCAGACAGCGTTCAGCCCTAACACAGCTCTGTGCTGAGATAGCCACAATCTCTTAGCATGGCTCTGCATTTCGTTGCTTCTTCCTTTCTGAATTGTCCTCGAGAATGCCAGAGCAGCCCCAATCTTCCTGCCACGTTGGGTCAAAAGCTTTGTTAAAAGTGAATTAGCCAAGCTGTTAAACCCTGATAACTCAAGGATTGCTCCTCACAGCAAATAGTAACCCCAATTACCTGCTGGGGGAGGAGAGTCTGTTGTTGGTGCTTCTTTGTGGGGTTTGTGGGCTGTGTGGCTGGGATGTTGCTGGGGATTCTCCCGTGAGCCTTCACGCACTCTCACTGACCATTTTCTTCTTGTAGAGCTGAGGGAGGCAGCTCTTGCAGGGGTCACTAAAAGAAGCGACGTGGGATGTTGATGTCTCCCCTCTTGCACTCCTGTGATGAGCAACTCTCCTCTGATGATCAGGGCACCTCTTATGTGGCTGGCTCTTCCAAAAAGGAGGTCCCAGCAGGACTTGGGGATCTGACTGAAATGCAGGCTGTGCCTATCCCACCTGCACTGTAAGCCTGACCGTGTCATGCTGGTCAGCACGGTGTGGCAGCCCTCTGGACGAGGCGGGGTATTGCTTGGCAGCACAGTCCCAGCTGCAGCATAGTATTGCAACTTCTATCCCCTTCTGGAGCCTCAAGCAGCACACACAGCAGCCTGCTGGAGCACAGATCAGGCCAGCATGCTGTAGCTGATACCTGGGATCCCAGTCTGGGCAAGAAGCCATGTGCAAATATGTGAGATGGAGGCAGATGCGTTGACTCCTGCTAGCTAGAGCATATGTCAGATGGTGGAGAGTGTTTCCAGATCTCAGCTGGGGTGACTGGGTTCATTGCTAAGGAGTGGGCTAACAAAAGTTGGATTCAAACTTTCAAGCCAACAGCGACGGTAACTGTGCTGGCGAAGGGCATAAAATGCAAGCCAGGAAGTGGCCTCAGCCCCAAAGGATGGACATACCAAAAGAGAAGAAAGGGCTATTCAGAGTGTGTCAGGATTCCTCTAAAGCAAAGTGTGCACCTTCCCTCTCCAGCCTTGTTTTATAGTTTGGTACTTCTGGTGGAAAGTATTGCAAGTGAGAAAACATCTGGGCTGGAGATAGGAAAGCGTTCACTTAGGTTCTGCATGAAGGACAGGTGAAGGTTTGAGGCAGAGCTGCTAGGGAGAGTCAGAGGCATAAAGGTGCTGAGTTCACTGAATGCTGAAAGAGGTGGGTGAAGGCTTGTGTTTGTTCTGGGCCTAAATTGCAAAGTGGAGATGGGAAAAAAGTGAGGTACCCAGCCCTCAGTTCACATGCAGCACTGTGTTGAAGCCTGTGGCAGGTTCACAGCTGGTTGGCAGACTTCATTTTTCAGGGTCGCTTCATTGCTGTCCCAGTACTAACGACTACCCCAAACAGAAGTGTCCAGGGCGCTTAGCCAGGATTCACAACAGCCTGGCCAGGCCTCTGAAATCAGACGACATGGTTCTTACCACATACTAGTTTCACATTCGGGGAATTACACTGACCTCAGCAAACCTGCACCTGATTTACACTGTACTGCTAATTTTCAATACTGTGTCATGTCAAGCCACTTCTTGTAACACAGTAAAGGGGACTATGTGCCTAAATGCCTTTGGAGAGCTGCAGCTAACTGGCACTTGCACCAAAGATGAGTGGCAGGAAAATGCTCTTTTGCTGAGCCTAAGTCCTGAGCTTTATCCACAGGAGCATCCTCCTCCTTGAAGCCTCAGCACAAAACACTGGTTATATTTAGCAAACATTTGGCAAATTCCTGTTGCTAGTGCACCTCTCTAGTTTGAATGGGTGTGGACAGACCTTGGGGAATCAAATAGAGCGCTGCACAGTGAGTTTTTGCTAAGTTTAAAGCAACCACCAAGACACAAATGTTCTTTTGTTTCCTCAAAGGATGGAATAGTGCAGGGTTATTTTTCCTCCTCTAGGAAAGGATGCTGGCAGCATATATAGTGGAGGTCCCAGCTACTCTCATTTGTCATGAGATGGGAGATGAAACAGGAAAATGGGGAAGATATTTGCCCAATGCTCTGACACGTTCCCTTTAGGAAGAGCCGAGCTGCCCTGGGAATCAAAAGCTAAGCCAGAAATCCCAG
Source organism: Fregata magnificens (assembly GCA_013389945.1). Taxonomy (NCBI): domain Eukaryota; kingdom Metazoa; phylum Chordata; class Aves; order Suliformes; family Fregatidae; genus Fregata; species Fregata magnificens. Next base: position 21,023 of record WAAD01009685.1, on the reverse strand, counting down.
GCATTTCCCCAGCTCCCCACTGCATGGCTGCTCCCATTCAGAGAAGAATCCCTTCTCTTTAAAGAGAGGGCTTCAAGTGTGTCTAATTTAGTCTCCAAGGTGGGCACCGGAAATTGTGGATGAAGCAAGGCAAACCGTTGTCTGTGAAACTCATTTGCAGTCCTCCATAGAGTCTGCTAGGCGTGCTGCTGTAGTCTTTGTCCAAACCACCAATTTGAGGAATTAAATACCTATTGATTCTATGGAAGATACTTTAATATTTGGTTTTGGTTCTAAGAGCAGTACAAATGATTTCTTTCCTCATGAAAATCAGCTCAGTGCTATTAACAATAATGGGTTTTGTCTCTGAATCTGGGCTCTCTCTGTGAGCTGGTTTAATTTAGGAGTATCTATGTTGCACGCACTTGAAATGGTTCTTCCTCGCACTTTCTTTCTCGGACGCATACTGCTATCTCCATATCCACGTAAAAGCTTTATAGTCCAAATATTTTTTATGTATCCTGCAGGACAATTCCTATATCAAGTGCTCTCTTCAATAAAAATGTTTCAGGATTAGGCTATGAGACCACTATGTGCGTGTATGCTACAGGAAAAAACAAATCCGTACTTGTAGACAGATAGACTTCCTACCCTCTTCGGAGCAAACAGTAGTTGTGACCCAAATTTACCCTCTTTCCTAGAAAAATCCGTGTTAGTTTAATATATTTTAAACATAATGTAAATGTCAGCTTGCTTTCTCTGGGGCTTGAGTGTTCCGAGAGACTTTCTCAGCAAGATCCCATGGTGTCCCGCTTTTGAATTTCCATTGCTTCGGAGAGGCAGAATAAACTCTTTTATATACCTGAGCTGAATCTCTTGGGCTCCACATATTTGACATCATGATGAGCTGGCATAAGAGCTCTGCCTCTCTCTGCAGCCACTAGAATGTCACAAGATGTTACGGTACCATACAGAAATAAAAGTGAGAAGGAATCGCTGCTTAGAAAGGATGAAATATCTGTTTTTCAAAAGAAAATCTTTCTGCAGAATGCCTGCAGATTAATCTCTGTGAGTTCTGTGACTTGCCTTTCTCCAGCGCCTGCCCAAAATACAATAAAAACGACATCAAAGGCAGAGAGAAGGGCTGTGTCTCCTTCTACCGTATAATCTTCATGTTTGGCTGCTGCCCGGGCGCTTGGCAGCATGTGAACAACATCGTAACCTCTGTCACTCCCATTGCTGGGTCCTTGTGTGCGTCACACTCAGACACGCACCTGGCCAGGCGTGCACTGAGCGAGTCCAGCACACTTTATCTGTCCCTCCGGTCACTCACTCTGCCAGGGTGCGGGGAGGCATTAGCGGTGGGGGTGTTTCAGGGCAGTTCTCTGCTTTAGAGTTTCTCTGCTGTTGTGAAGCAGAAGCAGGTGTCACTGTGGCAGAGCTTGGTGGCTGGGCTGGAGGAGGTAAAAGAAAGCCAGTGCCAGTCTTTAGGACATGTGTTTCAGGACTGCTGTCATAGCTCCTACACAAGGAGCTATATCACCCTAAAAGCTGCTTCCCCAGAAATTTCCCAGGATGTAGAGTGCATTTAGACTGCAAGAGCCTGCTGTCTGAGGAATAAGATAAGCATGCCAATGCCAAAGCATGCCACTGAACTTATTGCTGTCGGCTTCAGTGAGTTGGGGGTCAGCTCCAAGCTCACTGGGTCAGGATATTGCATTTGTACAGCACCAAGCACAAATGCAGTAAGAGCTCTGAACTGGAAAACATAGATGTGCTCTAACGGCTCTGTTTTGTTTTGAGGCTTAGCCTGTGTTTACACAGAATATATAGGCTTGAAAAATGTAATTTTTTTAACTTAGCTTGTTGCTCTCTCCTGCCCCCATTTCTAATAAAACAGGGGAGATGGAGCCAGTTTTGAGTCAATGCCTCCAGTACTCTACAAGTCCCATCCTTCCTCTGTTTTCTCCTTCCCAGCACCACCGTATCAGCTGCACTGTTCACGAATTGAAGCACAAGGTGCAAACCTGGAGCATGCAGGCATCAGAGCTGCACTCTGAGCAGTGGCTCAGCCCCCAGGCTGCTTCTTGCTTGGGCACAACACAAGAGCAGCCACTCCTTGGAGACATCCCTGACCTGGGAGGAACCAGTATGGAAGTGGAGGAGCCTGCTCAAACATCAGGGAACTTCCTACCAGGAGTGGATAGGGGAGCCACATACATGGCGAGGTGGAAGGAGTTGCTTTTAATGATAGTTTTATTTCAGTAACCATTGAGCAAATAATGCAGCCATGCTTGAGTAGGGACTGGATGGGCAAGATGAGCAGGTCCCTTCTGCTGGAGTGCTAGCACGAGTGAGTCAGCAGGTCAGAGGGATCAGTATTTGGGCACTGGCATCTCACCTCCGTGATCAGTTCAAGGAAGCTGCTCATACAGGGGCTGTTTGGAGTGACTCAGAAAGATGACAGACCTGGTACCCCACTGGGACACCTAAGTTCCCCCTCGCCCCCATATTTCTGTGTCTTTTGCATACCAGCCACACTCTGCATCAGTGGTGGCTGCATTTTACTGGTGGTCCCTCTGCATACTTTGTAAAGCTCTCTGGGTTATTCCTCTACAGTCTTTAGTGTAATGCTGTAATGAGCAGGGTGAATGGGATGGGCCTTGACTGTTGTAAACCAGCAAATCTACGGTGAGGTCTGTGAAACTGTGACGGTTGATACCAGCCAAGTCTCGTGACCCTCGTGGTACGTTGCTTTGTCTAGGGACAGCTGAGGAGTACTGGAGACACTTTTGTGCAGCTGATAAGCAGAAAAGCCCTTTCTCTCTTCAGCCTTGCTCTTCTTCCTCGTGGTTCCTTTCCACTGCTCCTGAGGGGACCTTCATGTCGAGAAATAAATCATTCCTTTCTCCCTGGGAAACAAATCCCTCAGCAGATCAGATTCCCTATTTTCATCTCTGTGGGCCAGACAGCCAAGAGAGGCCTGTGCATCCAAGCTGCTGAGGGGATAACTTTGGAATGTAGTGCTTTTCTGGCCCTTACTTTGGTACTTATACGTGAGCAGAGCTCCCTAGAAAATCTGGCCTCATGTATATATTTAGGTCTCCTGTGCTTCCTCATGAATCATTAAGTCCATTCCAGCAGTGGCCAGGATCACAGCCTGGCTTTGTGAAGTCTCATGAGGCTGTGCAGTGATATCCCAGGGAAGAGAGGGGATGGAGAGCGGGGCGGCTGAGGAGGCGGCAGTTCAGCGCCTTGCTGCGCTCTCTGCTTGGCTGTGTGGGCGCATAGCTGTCGCTACACTCCCTTGCAAGTCTTTGGCACCAGGGAAATCCACAGCATTCACTGGACATGTCCTCTTTGATATAAAGAGAACGACTGCTCTAAAGCAGCATCTCTCACCAATAGAAAAAAAAACATCCTTTCAGTTCTGTCACCCTTTGAACGAGCCCTGGAGCTGCTTTGGACGTTCTGTCTCAATGGCTAACACCAAGTGGGGAGGAAAATAAACTAGCAAACAGAGCGACAAGAAAAAAATAAAGCCCTGGAAGGAAAAAAAAGCAACATGTCTAGAAGACAACTCAAGGGCAGCCAGTGATGGGCAGGAGAAATCCTGCCACTTCCAGTCATATCAGGGGAGAGGAAAGCCATGCAGACACTGTGTTATCATCCTTAAAGTACGCAGGTTAGGGAGAATTATGACAGCTGTGTTTGTAATGCATGTGAACATGGGCAAAGAGCCGATGAGGGCTCTGGCTTCTGGCAAGCGCATAGCGTGCTGGCTTTGGGCAGCAGGCGAGGCGGAGGAAGGTGTGGCTGCTGTATGAACTGCATTGTTCACCCCTGTGCCGCAGCAATGCAGCCCCGGGGTGGCGGGTTTGTTACCAGCCTGAAGGACGAGTGGGAAGCACGTTTGTCAGGCCACTGCCTGGATCCAGAGTGGTCTGCTCACCTTTTTTGGGAGTGTGGCAGGTGCATGGCTTGAAAGCTTTCTGTATCACTGTACTCTGTCAAGTGCTTGAATACCTCTCCTCTAGGTGAGATCCCCACCTGAGGGTGAAGACCCCTGTAATTGCAACAGTGTGCTTAGGAAAATCACTCATTTCTGTGCAAATTAAGGGTCACTTCCTTTTTTTTAGGAGAGTCAAAAAAATCCATTGTGATTCACTCCTGGGATGGTGAAAGTGAGCTGGGAAAGATGTGAGCAACTATTTAATCCCCTTCCCATAGCTCCCAGGCAGTCAGATACCAGAGCTAATAAGTGCTCCCGCAAAGAGCTTGGCCCCCAGGCTGGGACGGTGAGCAGAGGTGCTGGGCTCTGTCACACAGCCTGGCAGCAGCAGCAGCAGGAAGCGGCTGGGACATGTGCAAGGCATGTCTGGAGGAGAGGGAGACCGCCCGAGCTGGGAAAGGTGCAGGAGATGTGGGGGTGGCAGCATACCACACCTGCGATTTACCTGGTAACTCAAACCATGGCTGCTACGTATGCACAGTGCAGAGTAGCCAGTGGCCCAGCAGCACGTGGTCCTGCATGGACACAGTGGCAGGAGGAGCCCTTTCCCTGAAGGGCTTCTGAAGGAAGAGGAGAAGTGATTTGCGCGAGGTGACCTGGCAGGGCAGAAGGCGAGAGTCAAGAAAGAGGACCACAGAGGAGAGCACTTCATAGGTGGGCAACAGAAGGAAAAACCTGGGACGCAGAGGGGAACCGAGAGAGGGAGAGATTCACAGGACTCCGAATGGGAAGCTGAAGCATCCACCCAGTAACTGCTGTGTGAGCCCCAGGTCTGACTTGGGGGGGAGAAGCCTCTGCTATCGCATGCAAACAATTTAGCTCGAGAAACACAGTTTTATTGCCTGCCGAGTGCTTTTCCAAATGGGACCTGGAGCTTTCACACACTTCTCTGCCTCTTCTGCATTCTCTTATTCCTCAGAGGCAGAAGGATTTTTATCTTCATCCAGCATTAAAAAAAAATCCATAAAACCAGCTGCCTTAAAAAATAAAGCCCCTTTCCTAGTCTATGTTAATAATTTACTATTATTCCAGGTTTTATTACAAGCTCTTTCAAGGGCTGCCCAGAGCCCCATCCGTAAATAGCACATAACTCAGGCCATGAGGATTTCCTCCCCGGTGGGACTTTTAATGTCTAAACCAGAGGTGTCAAACAAGCATCTCAAAGGCCCGTTGTGGCCCTGGAGAGTTCTACATCTGGACTATATCTCAGTGCTTAACACATTAGCTTTTGCCCCAAGCAGCTCCGGATTTCCCTCGTCAGTTTGCGCTGAACCTGAGTTAGATTTGATTTAAGAGGCTAAGCATTCAAAGGAAAAGAAAAGGTATCTGCTTAAACGTTCAAAGTGCTGCCCTGAAGGCTCCCAGGGTTTTGGAGCAGGGTGCAGGCACATATCTCCCCTGAAGCAATGCACATTGCACCCGGACCTGCTTGGAAGACAGAGGGAGGAAGGGCTCTCTGTGCCAGGCGCTTGGTCCCACGCACCATCCCTTACACTCTGGTTATCGTTGCATCTAGGCACAACCTGCAGGCTCGTGGCTGTGTGCGCTTGAGAGCTGTGGCTGCCCTCAAAATCCAATTCATCTCTCTGGCGGAGGGTGGCTCTGCCAGCCTGGCCTCTGGACTGACCCGGCTGGGCGCCTGGGCTGCCCAGCAGGCTGGCACGGGCAGCACCGCGGGCGCCAGCTGTGTGGGCAGGGAGCAGGCAGACCAGGGAGAGAAGCTGTAGCCCCTGTGTCCTGGCACGGGAAAGGGAGCGCTAGCAGTTCTGTGTCCTCCTTTTTCTCTTGCAGGAGATGGCGTGTGGCCTCAGAGGGGGAATTTGGGAGACTCGGACTCTCTTCCTGCCTCTTCCGTTACCTTCGTGGGTGGCACTAAGTCGTTTCCTTTTCTGCTTTCTCTCTTGCTCGGTCTCTGCCTATTCTGATGGCTGGGACTGTCCCCTTCATCTCTTCGCATACTGTCTGGCACAGTAAGGCTCTGATCTCAGCTGGGCCATTAGGGTACAACACCGTAAACAAGTAAAACATTGAAGTGCCACTTGCATGCAGAGAGATGGAGACTGTGCTGCATCCCTCCTCCTCCTGCTGCAGAAATGTCTTGTCACCAATAATAAAAGCTATTTTAACGTTTAGGGACTAATTCCTTTCTGTGGCTTGCTTAGAGCGCTCTTTAGCTTGCTGATTCCAGTCCCAAACTGGGCAACAGGTCTGCAGTGTCGATGAAAAGGGTGCTGGGGTAGGTGATATGGGTCTCACAGCCCCACAGCTCAGGACCCAGCCCAGCTTGGATGCTCAGCCCTGGGATTTGTCATGCTGAGTCCTTTGGAATGCAAAGATCAGGCTTAGGGGAGAAAAAAAGAAACTCAGTTTCTCTGTGTTTTTTCCTGTCCTTACTCTTCTTGATGTGTGAAATCCTCACCCCATCTATGGCCTGAACCTGCCCAAAGTACAGTATTTCATGAGGCCACGACTGTGGGACTGTACAGTGTTGGTTTAGAGGATGGGCATTCGGTTGTAGCAGCCTGCATTCCTGCAGCCCTTGCAGAAGGAGGCTCAGGTGCTCAGCACCAGCCAGGATCTGGCTCACCCCTTGGGGAGAACGCTCACTGGTTTCACTGCAGCATGGCCCTGACAGGCGGCAGGGTGTGAATGGACTTACCTGCCACAAAGGGGCTGGGGAGAGTGCCCAGCCATCCCATACGCCCCGAGGAGGCCGGGTGCCTTTGTCTCTCTTGCGTTTGAGGCTTACGTTTCAGCACTCGCAGAGACACAGGTGTGCTGGGGAAGCCAGCCCAGACAACCCGTCCCATGCTCCTTCCACCCAGCACCTGCTGCATTTCTAAAGTGCTTCTGCCCCAGATGCCTCCGTGTGAGGTCCGGGCGGATCCTGTTAAACTACCCGGCAGAAGGCAGAAAGGGCACACGGCTGCTAGCTCCAGGTCTGCAGACTCTCGAGCGACTCTCTGCTGCCATTCCTCTCTGGACGCCCGCTCCCTTCCCCCTGTCCCCCTCCCTGTTCTCCTTCTCATCTGCCTGCAGCAGGTTGATAGGCGAAACCTGCTGCTCCTGTGTAAGTGTTGTAATGACATTAACAATCTGCCACCGGCAAGTTTCCAGCGTGAGGCGAGCAGCCTCTGCTCCGAGCGTGCAATCTTGGCAGGCTGACACTTTCCCATGCCTTCTGCCCTCTGTCAGCGGGGAGGTGGGCCACTCCCAGCCTGACAGCTCCGACAGGATACCTTCACAATGACTGAAATAATAGACCTAGCGATGGGAAAATGAGGCCAAGAGAACCCAAGGGTGAATTACAAGATGAATAACTTCCCTGAAGCCACGTCCCAGAGCATGCCTTGGCCTGCTGTTGATTCACCAGCTGACTTCCCCTCCTTTGCCTTGCTCCACCGCCCTCTGCTCCCCTCCTGGGAGACAGACCTGTCTGGATTCCGTCACTCGCCTAAAATAACTGAGAGGGTTCAGAGAGGAGAGGAAAGGCAGCAGAGAGGACAGGCGCAGAAAAGCATAGAGCAAGCCCTGCAAAGCGCGAGCCCTGCGTGATTGAAGACATGCACTCTCTGAGTGGGACTTTTAGAAGTGGCAACCAGGTGAGGATGAGCAATTGGGCTATTGCCAGGAAAAATTGCAGAAGTTGCTTTAGTTGGCTGTCCATGTCCATCCTTTCTGACCTTACGCTCCCCGCTTTAACCTAAAGCTTCGGACGGAGTTCCTGAGCTGTGTTTGCTCAGGTACCAGCTCTGGTGCCAGAAAGAAGCAGTAGGGTCTCTTGCTCTAGAGAATTATGTGCTCTCCAAATGGGGACCTCCTGGCCCCAGACAGTGAAGTCAGACCTACTGACAGAGGTACAGGTGCAATGAAGCAGGGCGAAGAGGGCAGCACTATCCCACATGCAAAAGCGTGGCAGCAGACACCAGAAGGGTTCCCTGCCCTCCACGGTGGAGAGAGGTGGCTGCTTCAGTTTTCGAGGAACCAGCCAGTCCTGGGGCTAAGCAGTGAGATTAGGAGACAGCTCATTATCGGGTGACTGACGTGAGGAACACTGCATATTGCAGCAGTCTGCAATGTCAGCACAGGACTGCCTTACAATGACACTGGGCTGGTGCTAGTCTGCCTACCACCTACAGCACTTGGACTTTTCATCAGGATGCTATTAGCAACTACGATAAAACAGCCCTAACAGAAAGCAATGAGCTTATGGCTCCCCAACAGGTAATCAAAGCGAATGCCAGTACAGCATTATGGCAAGGTGCTCAGCCCACGATAGTTTAAAACTTGCTCGCTTTTTGCCCTGGGTTTTAAAATGCACAAGGGCTATGTCCAGTTGGAGATGAGTCCTGTTTCTATTCACATTCCATATTCTGCAATTCGTATACACGTCAATCAAAACTGTTGTTAGCCATAGCTGTCACATCAAGTCCACGTCTAACAACACGAGTGATTGACAGCAAAGTTTGTTATCTGTGAATGTGTCATCCCATCCAGCACCCAGTGCTGGAGTGCTGCCTGACAGGTCATCAGTGGGAGGCTTCCATCATCCATATATTATGAGATGGTTCGAACAAATCATTTTTCAGCTAGTCTCAGACACACGCGTTCTTCTGCATCCCTGTTAAGCTGAGATACAGGATTTGACAGTGGAAGGGGGTGGAGGCTGATGGACCTTGGTCAGACAAATCCTGGAGGGTCAGCAAATGAAAACAGGCTATATCCATTTCTGTCCTAACTCTTCTGAAGGCATTTGAGGCAGCAGGTTCACAAAGAAACAGAGTATGGGAGGAAATCACTGCAGAGGAGCAGACCTCTGAAGGCCTTTCATTAGAAAGCCCCAAGATATGGTGGCTTAGCAAATTTTTACACAGTCTGTGAGAGCTCGAAAAGAGCTCTCTCATTTGGCTTCTTGCTTTCTCATTTTCCATAACAACCAGCCCAAATCCTCTTTTGCAAAGAACTGTGTGGGAAACGGAAACGATAAGTAGGGAGTGACCCATGCTTGTCAGCCAAAAGAAAGTCAGGATGAGTTCTGAATGAAAGTCTGGGTTACCACTTAATTGATTTCATATACTAGTTCACTGGCCATAGAAATCAGTGGAATGGAAAGACTCCAGTTAATCTTGATAAACTTTGAGTCAGGCCTTCGGTGCAATATGATCCCAAAGAGGTGCATATTTCAGGACCCGATAAACGTTAGTAGGGCAGTTCTCCTCGGAGAATAGCTGCATGCAAAACAGAGCGAGAACTTGGGAATGAATCAGTCACAAGTCAACGTCCACAGTTAAAGTTTCAAGTGATATGAAAATACAGTTACTTGTTAAATGAATTGGTTTAAGTTTATTTGTCTTTTTTACACTATAAATATTATTTCATGTGAATGCTTTCATGCTGAGATGTATTATTATGGCAGATCTTAGACAAAAAGATTGTTTCCAAAACAATACTTTTCACAACTTTTTTCTTCCCAAGGACCTTTGAAAGTCCATCCTCTCTGTGCAGATTTGGAATTAAAATTACATCTAAGGTGTGGTAGAAAAGCTACCTGTCCTCTGGGATAGAAATTATGTCCTCCAAGGAAGCATAGCCACCAGCAAATTCATGGCCTGGAGTCAATCAGGCTCAGGAGCAGTTTGATCTCAGGTCCCCTGCAAACTTTTCTATCCATTTTATAGTACTAGTGACTCTGGGCTGGATCTTGATTCTTGCTAAAGCCAGTGGAATTTTTGCACTAATATGTATCAGCCTCTTGCACAGTACCTGGGAGGTATCTCTGTCTGCATCCCTGCTTGGATACAACAGAGAAGTGATACCTCTATCTGGACTTTTTTGTGGCCCCAGGAATGGGATTGGACCATGGAGATACCTTTGGAAGCCCAGCATACATTAGTTTATGACATAGAGGTCAGCTTAGAACACTGTGTATCAAAGAGATATTAAAGGCAAATCATAAAATTAGCTTCCTTCATCCCACACAACCCTCATGTTTTGATTTCCTGGTGAAGAAACCCAAAGGTTTGTTTGGACTGTAATTAGTGAGGTTTATACTCACAACTCAATCGTAGCAACTTCATTTGGCTCAGGAGAAGTTTAAACCCAGCAAATGCAGAATTAAATCCACAACTGGCTTTATAATTCTGCTCTACTCCACTTCAAAATAACATTCACAAACACTTTGATCTGGTACATTTTGAAAGCTACCAAACTTGGATACATGGATTTCCAGTGAGGTGGAGGGGAGGAAAAAGACACTCGACACTTTTCCAAACACTCTAGTCAAACACCGCTGAACACCGAATAAGGGTGAGTTTTTATAAAATTTCATGTGCATTAGTACATCTATTAGATATATAAATACAGATGAATGGGTAGCTAGCTAGGTAAATAGATGAACAGACAGCTAAAGAGATAGACAGGGGCTGGGAAAGAAGAGCAGATGGGCCAAAGTCTGCAATTCACCTCAGCCCATGCACTTTCCTTGTTCTTGAGGGCTCTTGGCCCCCACAGCAGGACATGGAGAAGAGAGTGCTCTGGTCTATACTGCCTTGGGTGTTAGCTGTCAGTCGGGCTCTTACTCCTTTTCTAACCCTGCTTCCCCACTCAATGAGCAGCCATTCATTCAGAAAGCCATTGGTATGGCAGCCTTCTTGCTGGACAGATACCCATTAGCTGGCCGTAAACTACAAATCAGTGCTAGACCTGCTGACAGGAGCAGGCAAAGCTATGCTGTCTCCCCTGGTGCTGAGGAGTGCGGTGCTCTGTGCATTGCATACCGTGCTTAACATGCACAGAGCTGCTAAAACCAGGCCTGGTATGAAATCCCTCTGCCTATGCCACAGAAGTGCTCACTGAGTCTGTGAGAACCTGTGCCTTTTAAATTGCTGCAAGTGCTGCAGGAACACGACAAGGCAGGCACTCGCTAATCCACCGTAATTTCAGCCTGGCAGAGATCCCTTGTCACCTTTCTAGAGAAGCCATTTGCATGTTCTCACGAAGCAAAGCAGACACCTCTGGCAAAGCACATGTGGTCCCGGTCTCTGAGTGGGGGGCACCTGATTGCTCTATTGATTTCAGCCACTTTGCTGCAAGCATTATGCATTCTCAGCGAATTAAAATAGCGTTGCAGAGAGACATTCCCCCGGGACACAAAATGGATAAGTAACCTTCCTTTGCAGAAGGTGAGGCATCCACCCATTCTTCAGCAGCTGCTTCTTTCATGCAGGACTCCTTATGGCTCCAGGGACCAGAGACCTCATGCTGACAGGACTTGGTCCCTACTGAAAACAAAGGGCCAGTCTGCAATACACCCTCTGGCTGGATGCATTTTGCTTGGCACCGTTTCCACGGGCTAACCACCATGGTAGGAATACTGTAGACATTGGTGCCTTCTGCTTCTGAGGAGGTAAAGTAATTGCCCAAGGGTGCAGAGAGCAAACAGAGACTAGGCAGCTTGACCCCCTGTGCCTTCTGCAAAGAGGAAGTTGCATGGAAAACTAACAGCAAGGGGTACCTTTCCTGTGAAGCCCTGCACTGCAGGCAAAGGTACCTCAAACCCTGGCCCAACCAACAGTCTGAACTCTTGCCCTGCTCTGCTTCAGAGCAGTAGGACTCTGCGCTTGAGAGCTTTGCTCTTAATGACAAATCAGTCGATGTGGGAAATCAATTCTCCAACAGCAGGGTGTAACATCTCTCCAACTGGTCCTCTGAGATTTCGCAGCAAAAGCTGCTGAAACCTTAGAGCTCAGAGAGAATCCCACAGTCTTGAGAGCATTTAGGATAAAAGTTAAGGTACAAGAGCTCAATTTACCTTGAGCAGAATCTGCCTTCAAAGCCACAATCTGTAATTCAGTAAGACTGGATCCTTTCTACCTTGTAGCCTCCACACGAACCATTAGACGCAAAAAAGCGCGCTGCCAGTTTCACGGCTGAAACCAGAGTTATCCATCCCAAGACAGACACTAATCTGTATCTTTTCATAAAACTTGCATCTCACCTAGGATGGGACTAATGTCACTGATATCTGACCTGAGACCAGACAAACTCCAAATAGCAATTCACACCTAGAAAATCAGATTCATTCCCCCACTGCTATTGGAGTGATCCAGCTCCCATTTAGTATGTTTTCAGTGAAGCAGCCAGAAGGACCTCAACAGTGTGTAGCACCCTGGTTCTTGGGGAACAAATCTGCAGGAACGTGTCCATAATACATGAGCTAGCTTTGGTCTATTAGCTTGGATGTAAACAGCAAAGCCGCAACAGCCTGAGTTTCAACCACTGAATATGCAGCCAGGATCCTGGACTTGCTGCACTACTCGTAGTCAGAGTAAAGCCAACCCACGAATATTCACACAGGATGCACACCTGCCTCCTGAGACCAGCGCAGATATTTCAGCCATGCCCCGTTACCTAGCTCTGGATAGGGACGCACACACAAGTTACTAGCACGGGTGTGAATTTACAGTGCACTTCTTCTCTGTAGTACGCAGTTGTCTGTGCTCTCTCACACTGCAGAACACACAGGGCAGGTTTCACTGATGGCACTGGTATACTGCAGGTCAAGAGCGCACACAGGTAGCATGGACCCAGGGAGCAGCTGTGGTGCCACTGTTTGCGTGCAGGCGATAGCCCGTTTTGTGTCCATACCACAGCTGCACAATACATTAAGTAGTGCTTTGTTTTCCCCTCTAGACTGAGCCACTTGACGTCCTGCCCCTCAAAGGCCACATATAGAGAAAGAAATTATGGAAACAAATCTTTCTACTTGTGTTTTTTCTGGGCTGCCTATTTTTAATTAAGTACCCTCCTTGCTTGCAGGATGCAAGCAAGATCGGTAGCCATGGGACTGAGTCACACTCCTCTGAGAGCAGACTTCCATTTTCAGCAAAGTTACATTACCTTGCCTTACATTAACACACATTGTCAGCTATTTTAACAGCAGTAGGTGAATGGCAATGGGAAAGAAGAAGAAGCTTCTAAAGAATGTCGCTGTGTCTCTTGCTAGTGGGCTGACCTTGTGCTTCCAGAATCGCATGTGTGCAAGGGGCACAGTCAGCTTCAGTTCTCCTCTAGCCAGGGGCCAGGGCACTTCAAGACTTGTAAACACGCTGGTACTGAAGGATAGTCCACTTTGGCAGGAGGGGGAAAGACAGTGAGGTCTCTAGCACAGGTCACATTGGTAGGTGAAACAATCACCAGCCAGGATCGTTTCTAACAGCTTGCTCTTTCCAATCAAGCTGAGTTGCTCCAAGGCAGTTGAATTTACCCTGCTCACAGCCAGGTCACTGCACTTTGGTCCCCACTAAAAATAACCAGGCAATAGATGTGTCTTAGTCTATTTGAATCTTAAATAGCGGTTTGTGTCATCTCATAGCTTTTGTGTACAGTTCTACGCTGTTGTCTTTTCCAAAGTTGTTACGCAAAGAAAGCAATGAAGCTTTTGATGGTCAGCAGTGACAGAAAGATAATTCCTATTTGGACTTAGAGTGGGAAAAGCTGTTCACAAAGCAAAATATGCTAGAAAATTACTTGCTGACTATGGCTGTTCTTCACATCCTCTCTAATTTCTTTGAGTGTCTCAGTGTCTTGCAGAGCAGGGTCCCGTTCCTTGACTGGAGATTTAAGTTGATGCTAACATACTACATGCAGATAACAGCAGCAATAACACGTGTCACTGCCTTTGCTATTAGCGTCTGGATTTGTTCCACCTTCTCACTTCTTCATCTCTTGCCCCAGGACCTAGGATGCAGGTGGACTGGAAGATACTAGAGGGGACCCTACAGAACTCAAGCAGCTCAGCCCTGAGCGCAGCCTTCCTCGCATTATACATGGCATCAGTGCAGTACCAAATAACAGCACGCGGCGTGCTAGGAGCAGCGAGGGAAGAAGGTTATAGGGGAAATGGAAGGGAAATAGCAAGGATGCAAAATGCCCATGTTCTGACTAGATCTGGGTGGGTCACTACAGCTTATGCTGTTGCTCTTGTGAAAAATACTGTGATACATATAGCGCGTCACAGTGAGTGGGTCAGGACTTTATTTTATGATTCACAAAGAGAAGGTGGAACTTTGGTATAATTTTTGTCCTCCTCCTATACAAGGGGACAGGTTCTCAACTCGATTATATCAACCGCAAGATCACGATCTGACCCACTGTCTCCAAACCGATGGTTCTTTGTCTTCCCAGAGAAAATCTGTGCTCTAGCAATTGCTCCTTTGTGAGCAGAGTACTTCATACTTCTTTTATCTGCTCCAGATTTGGGGGGAGAACAAAATCTCTAGATATGTAAACAGCCTTAATGAGAAAACTATAAACCAAGATCTGCCTGCTTTCAGAAACAGAGTTAAATATAGCTTCTAAATGCTGCTAATTGATTTTAGATGTCTGGGGAAAGCTTTTGCCTTCACACCATCCCACCCACGCTGCTCAACAGTTCCTCACCTGCCCCTGTCGCTCCATAAGGCATGGGCAATTGGTAGCAGAGCCTCTGCACTCAGTATTTGTCAGCTGTTTTAGCACCCAAATGCTGTCAAAAAAATACGGGCTGCTCAGAGACCCTGACTTAGGCCTTTGTTAAACCTACGTGGATTCTCATGCCTTCTTTCCATCTGCTGCAGTCTATTTTTATGTTTTGGCCTTGAAATCTTTCTCTTCTTTGAAAACAAGTCTGTTTACAAATATTTGCCTCAGAAAAGTTCTGCTGTTCAAACAGGCAGAAAGAAAAACTGCTCATCTGTGCATGGACAACATATACATCCAGATGTGTATGATCTTGCAAGTAGCCAGAAAGGCCTGGTTTGTGAAAGAAAGGATGGCTCACCCCAGAGCTGTCTGCTAACAAATCAGAAAATAAAAAGAAGTGCAAAGACAGATGTGAGTTGTTTGCTGTCTGATGCAATAAGGAATAAACTGTGGATGCATGGTCGATTTTTTTACTATGCAAGAAGTATAAACAACAGGGTAGTTATTGGTAGAAAATTACTGTAGAATATATTCCGACATACTCCACAGACTCTTCTGTGCTATCTCCGAAGTGAGACAGGTTACTTAAAAGGATGTAAAGTAACCTTCTCCAGTTGAAACATTTGTGGAAGAGCCAGGAGTTTTGCCATTTCCCGCCCAGTTTGTGGCCAGCCCGGTGGGGTAGTCCCACCTCGCAAAGAGGTGTCTCCAACTGCTGGAGGAGCCCAGTGGGATTGGACTTGCTAAAAACTAAAGCTGAAAACAGACTGCCAAGGCTTTAAAAACTTACACTAAGGACTGGTACCTTACCAAGGACCGACCCTTCTTATGTTGCTGTCCAGTTTAAGGTGCCTTAAAGAGACTGATTTTTAAAGAGCAAAACTAAGCAGTTCTTGAAGATCAGACTTCCTTAAAGCTCTGCTAGCTTTTGCAGAGCTTGGTTGTGACTGATAAAGATCCACATCTCATAGGTGTCTGCGGTATAGACTACACTTTGTGGCTGTTGTCTTGAACTTTAGAGTAGTGAATGGGAAAGGATTGGGAGGTTTTCGGGGGAACGCCGCCACGCCAGCCAGCATTACCAAGATCTGGGGGGTTCCTTAATTGCATATGCAGCTCTGCCTAAAGATGCGATGCACATATATTGCACTTCTAATCCTGCCACTGAAATGATAAACATCTTGCTATACAGCGAAATGGAGATACTGGCCCCACATCATCTGATAGAATAAAGAAATAAGAACAATTACATTATTTTCAGTCAACGCATTCGGATGTAAGAAACATCCTTCTGCTTACAGGGACTGAAGCAGGAATGAAGAGGTCCACAGAAATGTACGTGCTAATTGGATATGCTAACTTCTGGCCAATCAGTTATACAATGGACAAGCTTTTAATGCGTGTGGGATCTGTGGGATCTGGCTTGTCTGTTGCGTAAGAGCTGTTCCATAGCCATACAGGAGTGATTTGTCTCTGGGTAATACGATGGGCTCTTGAATTGCAATGAAAAACCCTTTCCTTAACAATAGTTCGGGGTAACCTTATAATAACCTCCTCCACCTTCCCCAGAGAAATGCTTCAGTCAGATAAAGGAATTTGTTATCCGCACAGAAACATCTGCCCCCTTCCTCCGAAAGGACGGACCTAGAGTGACAGTTATCCTTTCTGCACCATTCTGCATCACTTTTTAAAACAACAGCAATATCAAGCTTGGACAGAGTTGGGGTTTTTTTTACCTACCGGTTTTGGTTGTGGAGAGATCACCTGAGCTGGATTTGTAGAGTTGGGTTTTATTTCATAATGATGGATGTGCTGGTTAAATGTAATGGAAGAGGCAAGATAGCAGAGCAGAAATTTGGCGCCAACTGCCTCGCTTTGAAAGAGCCTGCATTCCAGCCTGCCTAAGAGGGGCTAAATGGAAAGATCTGATTAAGCGTCTCAGTGTTGTGACCCTGACCTCAAAGAACACGCCGATTCTCTGGAGGAACTTCATTTCAATTAATCAACTTAACAGCCTGAGTAAATCTGGCTGCATCCATTGAGCCAGAGGAACCGCTCCCTCGCCTCGGAGGGTCTCAGGGATGCACGACCCAAAAGGATGAGGCGGTGTGCACCAGCCTGCCTGCCTTGGCCACCCCGGGCCGAGGGGGCTGGGGATGCCCACGTCTCCCTCTCCCTGACCGGCGGCAGGCCAGCTGTGGAATAACGACCCCGGAGCGCCCTGCCCCTCCGTAACGCCGCCAGGTCCCTCATGCAGCCCTTGGCCGCCTTCCAGCGGGGCTGCTGCTGGGGCGGGACAGGGAGCAAGATCCCACGTGGAAAGGGAGGGGTGGGCAGCTCCCACCCCTGCACCCCACGGGCCTTGGTCCCCCCCAGCTTCTCCTGCGCTGCACTGGTGCCAGGCCTGCCCGGCGCTGCAAGCTGCATCACTCCCTCCTGGGCGAGGAAGGGGAACAGCTAAGCAGCGGCAGAGAAGGAGACGTAGCTGTAGTCGGAGGAGGCAGAGGGCGAGGAAACAGCTGCGTGAGGCAGAGAGCGGAGTGCAGGCAGGAGGATAACCCCGGAAAATTTCCTCTCTGGGAAACCTGTAAGCAGAAGAATGCAAAGGCACCAGGGCAGGAGATGGGAAGGGAAAAAGACTTCAGCCAAAGCCTCGGGTGCTTTGGTGGTTCTTTGCTGGCTGGTGAACTGGGCCAGCCCAGAAGCCGCGAGGGGCTTTGCTTCTCACCCAGGGCCTTGTGGGAGACGCTTTTTCCTTGCACCGAACAGTACTTCTTAGGGGGTGCCTGTTGGGGCCGCAGTGCTGTGAAGACATCGCTGAACGACTGCTAAACATTTCACTGGGTTTTGCAGCTGGAAGTAAATTCCCTGCTCTGGTTAGCTTTCTGCTGGCTCTGGAAATGGCTAGTTAACAGCTATCCCCGTGTCTTTCCCCTTGGAATGGGGTAGAGCTGTTGCAGTTAGTTAAGTTCAGAAGGCGGCAGCATCACGGGCTGGCTGGGTTTCACGGCTGTCTTCCTCCCACCTCGCCTTGCTCCGCCACACCCAGATCATGCCATTATGCCCATGGACTTCTGGCTGCCTGCACTCTGCCTAACCATTATCGCTTTGGAGCTGTGTCCATCCCTTTGGACTTTTACCTTTCAGCAGCAGCATACTTTGCTCTTTTACTGCACCTTTAAAGGGATAAGACCAAATTTAGCACAATCTGTAGCTGTATAGAAGGCCTTTGAAGGAGCATGGCAGCCACCCAGTTGTAGAGGAATAGCCTTGCAGAGCCAGAAGAGCAGTTGCAGAAGTACAGGGTCTGGGTACAACCCAAGGGCAGACACGGTGACTGAACCCGGGTTGTACGTCTTCTGAAGCGGTCTGGAGTTAAGGGCAACAACATCCCTTGCTGCAGAAGGATTTTGAGCTTCTGGCATGCAAGTTTATGGGTGCCATGCACCTCACGTCCAGCTTCTGTACCACCGGACCTAGGCACAGAGAAGTCTATGACTTGCCTGAGGCCAAAAAAAGAGCAGGTGGCAGTGCTGGACATAAAAGTAGGGTGCTGACCACTGAGGCTCTGCTCCCTTACTGCAGTGTTTACACGGAGGCTGAAGTGTCAGCGGTACCCTTCCGTGCTTGCAACTCAGGGTCTCAGTTAAGAGGCAGAGCAGTGACTGACTGCTTCTGTCGTGCTGGGAGATGAGTGTCCCAGAGGAACGCCACGGTATGTGTCATGTTTGCACTGCTGCAATCATTTAAAACCCACTCAGAAAAGAGTTTTTTCTGTGCCTGAACTCAGCGCTTGGCAGTCTCCCTTTTGGCCTGGGTACCTTGTCAATAAAAGAAATTTGCTGAATCTAGGGGCGATCTGGAGGGGACTGGGCAGTGAGGGACAAGTCCAGAGACGTGGCGCTGCCCCGGGGAAGTATACGGTTACACGCAGGCGACAGGCAGGCTTTCATCTGTTCTTCCAAGCCTTCTTCAGACAGAAGAGGAGGGGTAGTAACTGGCTGTGGGGGATGGACGAGAATTGCTGTAACATGATTTTATGTCTGTGATTGCATAACAAAACCTCCTGGGAACCTCCTGATTCAAATGGATACCTAGTTCTGCTTGTGCGATGGAGGACTTTCAGCATTGATCGATTGCCTGCACTTTGGTGTGGAGGGATTGCTGGACTGGATCAGTACCAGGCTCGGTGCAGCCTGCACTCCTGTATCTAACCTTGGCCGAAATCTCATGAAGGTGGAAGAAAGCCTTCAGAAGCAGATACCTGCCAGCACACACATACACAA
This sequence comes from Fregata magnificens, assembly GCA_013389945.1. NCBI lineage: Eukaryota > Metazoa > Chordata > Aves > Suliformes > Fregatidae > Fregata > Fregata magnificens. Next base: position 2,285 of record WAAD01009685.1, on the reverse strand, counting down.
TGCCTTGCTCTCACAGAAGCTGCAACCTGATGGCTAATAGAACTACACCTTGAAAGATGAAATTGCATTTCCATTCCAAAAAATCCCTAGGCCTGTTGAATTAATTGGATGTTCTGCAAACATCAAGTCATTCTCTGAACTGTGAAACGCAGCTGGTCCCACCACAACCCAACCCACCTAGCCCAACTGCCAGGAAAAACCCTAGGTCTCGGGGAGGGGGGGGCAGGAGAATCAGCTTTGCCTGTGGGGATCCCACAGCCTCGAGGACGGAGGAAGCCCAGCCGAGATGGGTTATGCCTCTAGACATGGCTCTGGCATGCACACATGTCATCCGTTGGCTTTGCTCTCCAAGATTACACGATAGCCCCACCTCATAAATTTGGAGCAAAGCACACAAAGCTTTCCCTTCCATACTGTGCATTCACTCTTAATGGTCTTTCTCCACACCATGGCCTTATTAATTGGTGACAATTGGAAGTGGTTAATTCTGTGTGTGAGGCTGCAATTGCTTCCACTTGGCCAGGATTCAAGTACTGGGGGTGAGTCAGAATGGGTGGCAAAACTGTCTTTTCCTCAGTTCCCTTGCTTACTGGAAAAAAAAAAAAGCCACAACCCCGAGTTATTCTCTTTTATGAGGTAGGCATTGTGAGGCCAGGCAATTGAATTTACAACAGCATTGAGTATCAGAGTCTATCTGGCCCTGTCAATGAGAGTGGCGAGAAAAAAAAGACACACATTAACCCTCAGCTCCCAGTTCCCAGGCGTTTCAATAGGGTTCCCAACTTCCCAAAGAGCCCGCTGCATACTCGATGAGACCCTTTATACCTTCTAATTACCCTCCTCACAATAGGGACAGACTCTCTTGCCTCTTTTGTACGCGAGATAGTAACTTTTGCACACACCACCCCCACACTCGCAACCCCTATGGCAAGGTGGTAAGGAGCAAAAAAAAAAAAAAAAAAAAAAAAAAAAAATCTTAAGAGCAGCGTTATTTCAGGAGCTCTATGGGCAGGCAGCAAGCACTTTCTCAGGTTCCAGGAGATTTTTAGGAATCTGTTTCTTCTGAGCAGGAACATGAGGGCCCTCAGGAGACATTTAACACTGCCAGACCCCCCTCAACCCCATCACCTTCCCCCCAACTATTTTTTCCACAGGAATCCCTTCCAATAACCTTATTTAAGGCCATAAAGTCTGCTCCTACTTTAAGAGGGTTGCACACACCGGATGAACTTGTCCCTGCCCACTTTCACCAACAAAATGAAAGGAGGGGGGGGAATTAAATCTATTTCAAAGAGTTTATTTATTTAAACACCTGCAATTTTTTTTTTTTCTTTTTTGGAAGTCTCCAACACAGGCAGGCACGCACGCACACAGACAAACGGGATACAAACAACTTTGGCATTATACTTTTGAATATTTGTTACAAAACTATTTCTCATTTATTTTTTTTTAAAAAAAAAGTATCTCAAATAAAGGCATTTTAAAGGAGTAAAAATACAAGTCGAGATCCCAACCTCTGAAAATAATAAATAGCACGTTCATAGCGAGGTCCTTTTTTCCTTTCTGTTTAAATCTGCTTAAAAAACCCAAACATAACANGGGGGGGGGCACAGAAATCACTGTCGGCAAGTCACCAAGGCCTCCACACCGATTCACTGCGCTCTCCGATGGGACTTCCCGCCTGGGACGCTGAAACAATGCTGCCCCCAAATGATGTCAACCCCTGCACGGGGGATGCTGACGGGGTGGCGGCTGCGTTCCCCGAGCCGCCGCCTGCAGACACCGGGACGTTGGCGTTAGCATACAGGGGAATAACCGGTCCGGAGCTGGGAGGGAAAGCCGGGTTCGGGATGAGAAAAGCAAACTGGCCGTCGGTAGCAGGGACGAGCTGGAAGCCCCCGTAGACCTTTGGGGACAGGGCTTCAGCAGGGTTCAGTTTGCAGGGCACGGGCACAGCTCCGGCTGCTGCGGGGGGCAGCTGGACGTGCAGAGGCTGCTGCGCCAGATGCGCGGGCTGGCCGGACGGCGGTGGCGGCGGGTAGTTCATGGCCACGATCTGCCCCAGGCAAGCCGAGAGGTGGCTGAGCAGACGGGTACGCACGTCGGTGTTCACCCCTTCGCAGGTGGACAGGAACCGCGTCACCTCGTTCATGCACTCGTTGAATCCGGCCCGGTACTTGCCGAGGACGGTGGGGTCGGCGCTGAGCGCGGCTGGAGGACGGAGCGGGCGGCAGGTGAGCGGCAGGTCGGGAGCCCGGTCCCCGGTGCCCAGCCCCGCGGTCCGG
>WAAD01009682.1:1912-20569 GCA_013389945.1 Fregata magnificens | reverse complement strand
TTTTTTTTTTTTTTTTTTTTTTTTTTTTCTAATAAGCATTATGTATAATATATTACTTAATTAAAAAATAGTGTCGTAATATAGGACCTTAGGATCTTGGATGGCATTTACACCTCAGATTTCAAATCTGAATTTTTATTGGCTTTGACTGTCATTATTATTATTATTAAATTATTCTTATTATTATTATTATTATTATTATTATTATTATTAAAGAGCATAGTCTTTTCAGGATATTTTGAAGCTGTCAGAATTTTACAGTTCCGGATTAAATGGATGTGTAGTTGGAGCTTTTCACTGGAAGATAGATCAGAGGTTTTAGTCAACTGGAATGACATGAAAAAAAAGATTTAAACTGTATTTTAAAATACACTGTACATTAAATATTTCAAGAATATATATATATAGATGTGGACTCTCAGAAGGTTTAGTGTATTTATGCAATATTACTCTTACTTATAATATGCTTTCTGTATCCAGGGATACGGTGGTACAAAGCTGAGTTCTCTGTCACTTGGTCAAGGCCAAGGTCCGATAGCCATGAAAATGATAGAGAAGGCAGTAAAGGAAGGAACGTGGATAGTTCTGCAAAATTGCCATCTAGCAAGTTCATGGATGCCAACACTGGAAATAGTCTGTGAGGTAAAAATAAGTATTGTCTTCTTATAAACACTTTTGAAGGCATGTCTGATCCATACAGGCAACTGAAAAGCCAGCTTAGCATACTTCATGATGATTCCCATTATATAAGGGTAATCATCACATAGTGATTTTGTGTTTTTCCTTCTGCCTGCTGGAATAGAAAGTGCTCACAAACATGGTGGGGTGGGTCTGGCCCATTCCTTGAACGGTAAATCGCTGCCACTACAACAGTCTCTTCAGGCCAAGAGCTTTCATCATATATCTGTTGCTGCAGAAAAGCAGTAGGCTAAGGAATTTTGCTCTTGAACAGCTATAGGTTTCCAAAGAGGTACTAGTGTATATTTCTTTCTCCCCCCGCCCCGCTTAATAAACTTAACACATTTCTGATGTATACATATTATTACTGTAGCCCTTCCCAGAACAGCTGTATGACACTAAGTGCAGTAAATGGGCAAAGTATAAATTCCATTGCTCTTGTGGCACAGCCTGCACTTGGTTTTGTTCATATATTCCACAAAAGTGCACAGAGAGGACAAATTTTAGTTCAAAATACTGAAATCTTGAATAAAAATATACCAGCTGTAGAAGGGAAGTTGTCATTTGTAACTGTGACTTTCACTATAATCACATATAAGCATCTAAGAAATTAAACTTTGGACTGGTATATTTTCCCACTTACTTAAAAAGAAATTGCCTTAATAATAACACTTGAGGTGTATATTAATCTATTGTGTCTTCCAATTGCCTGTTTTTATGTGTTTATTGTAGGAGCTAAACCCTGATACAACACATCCGGATTTCCGAATTTGGCTCACCAGTTACCCATCTGCCACGTTCCCGGTGTCTATACTTCAGAACGGAGTGAAGATGACTAACGAAGCACCAAAAGGTTTACGGGCCAATATAATTCGTTCGTACCTGATGGATCCAATATCCGATCCTGACTTTTTCAACAGCTGCAGAAAACCTGTTAGTAATGTTGTATTGTAACTTTGTAAATCAGTTAAAGCAGACCCTGATGACTGTGTATGTATGCTCTGGGGGGAAAAAAACCCTCCCAAATTAAATAGTTGTCTTCCACTGCAATGAAACTGGTTTTGATTACTGGCAATAGTGAAGTAAATTTAATTTTTATTTTATTGCTTGTCTCCTACTTCTTTGGTTGAGATTTTGTGGTATGGCATTAATAATACAGCTCTCTAGTTTTTAAAAAAAAAAAAAAAAAAGAGTGGGAAAAATCTTAACCACTGTTTTCATAATTAGGTGTCTTTTTGCAAGCATATTTTACATTATTTTATGTTATTTTTCTATAATTAATGTAGTTCTTCTAAATGAGGTCATACACTTTGCTAAATGATCTCAATAGAAAAACCAAAGTAAAAGTTCCTACCTGAAGTTTTTCTTTAAAGGCCTGAAATCTATCTTGATAATGAGAAAAATGAAAGCAGAAATATTGTGTGAACAATGTTTTATAATACAATGGTGTAAAAAAAAAAAAAAAAGTTCGTAGGTACATGGTCTCATGGTTGTATGTCATATATATTAATTACATATACATGGATATATAGCTTTAAAAATGCAATTGCTTTGAGGGTTCACACTGGTTTAAGAGAATATTTAGAACTGATGCTTATGACAATTTGATGACTTCCTGCTGAAGGTCTTTGTATGTCAAGAAAAAGCTACTCCTGACTCATAAACAGTATGTTTCTGGAGCAGGAGGTGCTGGGTTTTGAGTGACTCAAAGACAGCACTGCTGTGTAGGACATGAGAAAAAACAAAATGGTTTAAACCAGCCATGAAATATTAATGGTGTTGCATTTGGTTTTAAGGCTGAGTTCAAGACATTGCTGTACGGCCTCTGCTTCTTCCATGCGCTGGTGCAAGAAAGGCGGAATTTTGGGCCGTTGGGTTGGAACATTCCGTACGAGTTCAATGAGACCGACCTGCGCATCAGCGTGCAGCAGCTACATATCTTCCTCGACCAGTACGAGGTACGGCAGCCTCTCACAGCAGCCACCAGTCCTTGCTTGCACTTTGTGGGACTGTTAGTGCATGTACCAATGCAGGCTGAGTGAGGGGCAGTGAATTAGAAACCAAGGTCTACTTGCAATAGTGCTAACCACGTTGATTCAAGTGAGTGAAGTTTACCATGACCAGTATATAACTAATGTGTGAAACTTTCCAATTACAATTTAGAAGTCCTGCCATGCAAAATAGAGCAGTGTTTGTTCCATATAGTTGCCTTATTTGTTGGACTCTTATTCTGTCTCTAGGCAAGAGCTGTGGATTCAGCTCTTGGTAATGTTACCGCAAACTGTAAAATATCGTATTAAAACATTTAATTGCTATGATTTACTCAATGGTAGGGATAATACTAGGCCCTGGACTGTTGCAGATTAATAACAATGTGAATCTATATGTGTAAATTTGGCAGATGTTTCCTTCCCTGTTTGCAGAGCTAGGCAGTGTTTCGTAGAAGCCTCTCTGGAATTTGCTAGCAATGCATGACAATTCTTTATGTTCCAGCTTCCTAAGCAACCCACTATAGCCAGAATCTGTTAAAGTTATGGCTGGGGGCAGGAAGGGGGTGTTATTTTCAAACCACTGTCAGCCTGGAGTATTTTTGGTTATCAGTGTGGTTAATAGGTAAATTGTGATTCAGCATGAGAAAGCAACTTCATGAAGGTGTGTGGTTCTTTTCCTGTGTGGGAGTGAAGGGGGGGTCTGAGCGGGATGTTCTCCCATTATATGACCAAAGCTTATGAGCAAATGTAGTGCCTAGCAGGAAGGGAAGCATTTTTTTTTCCTGAAAGATAATAACTTGTACATACTAAACAGATTTCTTGGTACTGTTTTCGACTGATTTGCTTTATCCCAGTTCTCAGCATATCACCCATTCTCACCCTGACTTCCTGTAAATAATTTGTCTCTTATCACTCATAATTTGTTCCTTTTATGCACCTAAGAGGAGTCCAGCTTCTCCCAACCTCAAGACTTTAAGCATGTTTGATTTTATTTTCTAAAAAAATTAAATACAATAAGATTTATGAGCACAGCTATGGCCCTGTGACAGCATACATTTATTTTAGAAGTACGAATAGCCAAACAAGTAGAGACGATTTTGGAACAGTTTTCCATAAGTTTCTACTCAGGGAGTTCCAGCTGCATTACTATGGAAATTTTTGGTGCTGTTATTCTTCAAAAGAAGTAATGCTGGGTGACTTGATGGATGATTATTGAAGTATTTGAAAATCAGGAGATCAATTGTACAAGCATGAACTAGCAGAAGTAAATAACAGCTTTTAAACTTTCCAGTGAGAATTCTGGATGACTTCCAAATAGATTACGATGATACCAATATGGCTGTCCAGAGAAGTGCTAGGCTGCAGTTCAGATCATTGTCTTGCTTTTTTTCAGGAGGTGCCATATGATGCTCTTCGCTATATGACTGGAGAATGTAATTATGGTGGCAGAGTCACTGATGACTGGGATCGGCGTACGCTCCGTAGTGTTCTAAACATGTTCTTTTCCTCGGAAATCATTACAAATGTAGATTATAAATTTGATCCAAGTGGCCTTTATTTTGCTCCTCCTGAGGGAGATGTAAGTATCCCAGAACAACAGAATTACCAACAGTTTATTTTTAAAAAAAATAGATCTATCTTTGCTGACATTGATACGTGCCTCGGTGCTTACCGCTGTCACCGCTCACTTTTGTGGCTTAATCTCACATTGTTAGGACTTATTTCAGTGACTTCTAAGAAACAGAAATGATGTAAAAAACCCACCCCAACTACTACCAACTAAATTGACTTTGCTCTGTGTGAGTCAGCACACTTAGGGGACAATAAGGGAGAAACACAGCCTGCTGAAGCTAAAAGCATTACAAAATAGGCATAAGAGAATTAGTTGATCATATCTGCTGGAGGTAGAAAGGACATAGTAATCAATCATCAGCTTAATTTATCACACAGGAGAGTTATGTTACACATCAGCAAAGCACCTTCAGACACTTGGCAAGCGGTGGGCCCAGAAAAGGGCTGCAGCCCCTTGCACCAGGTATCTTATTTTGTAAGAGAATTTCCAACAGCTGTCAGAAATTTTGTCAAATTATTTAATCAAAGCCAATCCTCCTTTCAGGGGAAGAGGATGGATCAAATGAATTTGTGAGGCACAGTCAGCCCCTGTATTTTCTTTTGTGTCTTAGTTTACACACTGTATTCATTGCACTAGGGAAGTTTGTAGTGGTTTTGAGACACAGCTTGCAGCCTGTCATAGGCTATTTCTGCATCTCCTTTTAAGTCCAGGTATTTTTTTTTCCTTTTTTCAGTACCAAAGCTATATTGAATATACAAAGACACTTCCACTGAATCCTTCCCCAGAGATATTTGGAATGAACGCAAATGCTGATATCACCAAGGATCAGTCAGAAACGCAACTGTTATTTGATAACATTCTTCTTACACAGGTATGTAAAGAGTAAGAGTCACACACCACCTTGCCATAACTTTCTACTCCATCTCCACATTAGTATGTTCAGATTTTTTTTCAGTTTTTACTGTACCTTATTGTGTTGTATCTCCATTCTGGTGAAATTACTGTTCCATTTAAGAATCTTTCAAGGTTTTTTTGGTTTTGTATTTTTCCTGTCTTCCTAAGGAAACATAGCTTCCGTGATAGTACAGTCAGTTTGTGTATCTTCTACTCCACCCAGCTTTTAACAATTTTCAACTTCCTGGCCAGTTTCAGTCCAGTTTGTAAGCCAGGTACAATCTAGGGATACTGTAGTTCCTGTAAGCTTCATGAGGAAAACAAATATAGAAAGAGGGACATGGAGGGACAGTGAGATAGAACTTGGCACTGCTCTGTGCTGTTTCACAGCACCCTGGCCAGCCAGTGGTGCTGACGGATACATCAAAGATGGGGGGAGAAAGATTGGTTTACAGTGGAAGCAGGATTTCAGCAAAAAAAAAAGAGAAGGACACAAATCTGTATGAAACCAGATTTTGTTAGTTCTAAGCTAATAACTTATTGCAATAATATAGGAAATTCTGAAACAAATTAATTTCGATCACAGGGGAAGAGTATTGGAACTGTAATGATCTTTTAAACAATGCCTTTATAACAGCTCTGTTTTCCTGCATTTTAACTATTCACGCTCTGAAATCTTTCTTTTTTCAAAATAAATCCAAATTTTTGGCTCCCTCTAGTCTCGGACATCTGGTGGTGGTGCAAAATCCACTGATGAAGTTGTTCATGAAGTCACAGGTGACATCCTGAGCAAACTTCCTCCAAATTTTGACATTGAAGCAGCAATGAGAAGATATCCAACCATTTATACTCAAAGCATGAATACTGTACTTGTCCAAGAGATGGGGCGCTTTAACAAGTTATTGCAGACAATACGGGACTCCTGTGTTAACATTGAGAAAGCAATAAAGGTGAGCTGAAGATAACCTTTAAAGGCATATACCTAGGACCTAGACTCAACCTCTGAGCTATCAATGCAAATACCTTAAACTGACCCTGAAGTCTGATTCCGGTCTGGCAGTCAAACACTTATAAAGAATCTGGATTCCAAACTGATTTATTGATCTGTATCTTAGAACCGATAGGAGTACAATGAAATATAAAAGTACTATTGTGCCCACTGTAGAGAAATCAAACCAGAAAGTTTTTAACTACAGCTTTGTTAGCAAATAAGACAAGCAGTAACTAAGTTCACATCTGTTTTTCTGCCTCATTGGCATGAAAGACTGAAGCACCTCACACAATTTCTTACAGATGAAAGCAGATGTCCTCAACACCTCAAATAGCAAATTACTGCCAGTGGGGATTCCAGTTAAGATACCACAGTCTAAAGTTGATATTTGTTCTCAGTAGGAATCAAAAGCTACAGCTGTGCAAAATAGAGAAAAAAGCAGGGAAAAAATCAGTTTGGGTAATTTTTATTTATCCTATTATAGCTTAAGGCTGATGAGGCATTTAAAAAACCCAGCACCCTCCCCCACCCCCCCCCAAGCCCACAAAAACCACTCCTCTCCCTGTTAAAGCCAAACTACAAGCTGAAAAGTCTGCCACTTCAGAACAAGGCACTCGCAGCAATGTCACAGAGTTTTGAGGAAACTTTAAATAATAATAAAAAAGAGCATTTACAGTTAGTAAACCTCAGAAGTGCTCTGGGAAGACCATGTTTCTGAGGAAGGATGGCAAGGGAGAATTTTCCAGTATGGGCAGTCTTCTCTAAAAGAGGCTATGGAACTTTTCCCTGACCAATCTAGTGACTGACTACCAGATCAGACAGAAGACCGGAGTAACTTTTTATGAAACCCATTATGTCCATTATTCTCATTTTCAGTGTTGCTCCTGTCTGACTTAGCTAGAAGTTTGTAACAACTGTTGCACAGAGCGCTATGTTGATTTTTAATTGTTAAAGCAAGTCTGTTTGTTAGGCAAAGTATTTTGACATCTTCCTTTCCAAAATTTCTTTCAGGGGCTAGTAGTGATGTCTGCTGAACTGGAAGAAGTGGTAAACAGCATTCTGAAAGGCAAAATTCCAGGCCTATGGATGAGTAAGTCTTACCCAAGCCTTAAGCCTCTGGGCAGCTATGTGACTGACTTCCTTAATAGACTGAAGTTCTTACAGGTGAGCACACCCCATTTACGCAGATTTGTTCAATGCCGCTTATTATTTTTGTCTATTGATGTCAGGTGACATCTCCACAAGTGAACACATGCACACATGAATTACTTCCACTGAATAACTGACAGGTAAAGTTCAGTTCATTTGTGCATCTGTTTCGTATAGCATTTGCTCATCACAGCATCTAATGAAGCGCTACATTTTGCCACATGCCCTGCACCTCACAAAGAGAGCTGCAGTATGTCAGTAATACTGTATGACAGAACTGGCCTTCTGAAGTGAACTTACTAAGGGCCTCTTAAACTGCATATAGATATGGTGGTGGTAATGAAGTTAATTAAAATAGAACTTAGGAAAATACTGTTGAGTTTCTTTTCCAGTGAGCAAACTTAAATTAGTAAAACATTTTAACACAAAATCTTATGCTAAAGTCAAATACCAAGCTTTCAGTAGAGTGCTGGAGAAGAAAGTGGGATGAGTTAGGGGGAATCAGTGGCGTTCCTTCACCTGTAAGAGTGCAGGTTCCCAAAACTGACTTTAAATGAGTAATATCTAGAGTTTCAGTACCATTCTGTGGCTTAGTAATCTCAATCAACTGAATAAAACTAATCCCATAGCAGGTTGCCTACGCCATACCTGTTGTAATAACAGGTCCCAAGATAGCCAAAAGATCTAGGAAGAAAAATCATAAGTAAATTAAAAAAAAAAAATCAAAAGCATCCAGTTTTAGGTCTACAAGGATATTCACAAAATCTGCATTTCCAGAGAACCTCTATTTCTCACCCAGTCAACATACATCAGTAACCTCCACTTTCATCTGTAGCAAGCTTGACAGCAGTATGTGTAAAGAATGAAAGTGCCATTTCTTGACGGAATCCAGGACAGAAATTAAACTTGTACAAGTGGAAAACTGCCAATAGCTATGAGGATGATTTTTTTATTTCTTGGGAGGAAAACTACTTACTAGTAGAGACAACTAGTTTACTTGTCTTCATTGTAATTCTCTGCAGCAGATAACTGTAGCAAATTTTTTTCAGACATTATTCAAAACTGATGTTTGCAACAATGAGTTTCATTGTTGCATCTTCTTGCAAGCAGTAAATATTCACCATTGCAACAGACCTCACATATATTACAACCAAATCCAATGAATTTGGGCATTTTTATGAATCATTTTTATACAGAGGCCTCCACAGTATAAGCTAGTAAAAAAAACCCCCAAATCCCCCCCCCCCCCCCCCCAACAGAATTTTAATTAGGCCACATATCCTCCTCATGAGGAAATCATCCCTCCTCATCTTCAACTTGCTGCACACACTTACAACATGTGACTTTGGCCCTGGAAGGTAAATGCGATCCTTTCAAATAGAGAACAGCCTGCAAAAAATCTGTCATTTGCACAGAGAAACCAAGGTGAATGCTGAACAGCCTTCAATAATGAGGGAAAGGAGGAGGATTGAACACTCATTTGATGAACTTACAAGGCTCATGCATGTTTAACAGATTTACTCAGACTAAGTCATTCACGTAAGCATAGTATTTCCAGGCAACAGTGTTGGGGTTCTTGTGTGTGTTTTTTTGAGGCTGTTTTTATGTTTTTGTGGTGGTGTTTTTTAAAACAAGCTAGTGACATTTTAAATAAGTTGTTTAGAAAGATATGACAGCCATCCAAAGTTCCACTGCTTTCAGCAAAGAAAAAGATAATCCTGGATTTACAAAGGGAAAAATTATTTCTGCTGTTATTCTAGAAGATAATTGCTTTCCTAAATACTAAAAAAAAGAAAAGGCAGGTTTTTTTTCTTTTCTCCTCCTCTCTCTTTTGCTGCTGCAGCTGTGGTATGAAAATGGAACTCCACCAGTCTTCTGGATTTCAGGATTCTTCTTCACTCAAGCGTTCTTAACAGGTGCCCAGCAGAACTATGCCAGAAAATACACCATTCCAATAGATCTACTAGAATTTGACTATGAAGTGCTGGAAGATAAGGAATATGAAATTGCGCCTGAAGATGGTAAGTAAATGCATGACACAATTATCTGCCTTTGCTGATGTATTCAGAAGTTAACATTAATTGGCAGACTCAGAGTTATGCAATTAAGTTAATGAATTCAGCTGGAAAACATACACAACTGCATTGCTCCCCATGAGATGCACAAGAAGTGAAAAGGCAAAATACTATTTAAGTCCTTAAGAACTGCTGAGATTAGTTCACCTCTTGGATTAGCATGCAGATATAAAGTAACACCAACAGAGGACACTCCTTACCCCAAACTTCCCACAACAGATCAAACTTTCAAATGATATCTAGCTTGCAGGGTTTTTTTTCCTTTATTTCACGCCATTAGCACGTATGTCTGAAGATGCATATTTTCCTAAGCCAAGGAAAACCAAACATTTAGTAGAGAAGTTGGGTATGCTACTTTATCTATCCCTAGAAAAATATCTTAGGGATATGATCACAATGTGCAATAGGGGACTGCTCTAAGGGGCGAAAAGCCCTATTTTTTATCAAACCACTTTATTATATGTTACTTACCTTAGGTTCCAGTTGCAGATATGTTTGTTAGCTTGCCCTTCCTCAGAAAAAAAGGACAAACTGAACTGTTCTTAATACTCTCTTTAATACTTTTCTGAGGACCAGTTTGACTGGAAGTTGTGTAAAAAGAAGGGCTTGGCAGGTTGCCTGGGAGAGCCACATTCAGTCAGTTTCAAGTCATTTTCTGTTGGGGCAGGTTTATTTTTTGGTTTAGAATTTAGTTTTCAGTCTACAGAGCAAGAAGGTGCAAGTTCTACGAAAAACAGATGTTGCTGTAATTTATTGTGTTCTTCTGGAGAGCTGATGGAATGACAGCTGTCATTCTGTCATGTCATTATGACACGTCAAAATAAAGATATTTCTGGGTTTTAAACATTTAAAGTTTTGGGGTTTTTTTTGTTTGGTTTTTTTTTTTTTTAACTTTTTTAATGAACCAGTTTAGAAAGGTATAAGCAAGTGGCAATTTGAAACATAAGCAATGGAACGTGAAGACTGACTAGTGAAAGACTATTTATTTACACGATCAAATCTCCAAGATTAGAAACATTAAAGCTGACAAAACGTAGTACATACAGAAAACTTTATAATAACGACAACTGTAAAAATACTGTCCTGTACTTTGGAATAATTTTTAACCTCTGTCACTCAAAAAGGCTGGATACACTATATCACTAAACATTGTAACTTTATAAATCTTTACAGAATTGTACTCATAATAAATTGTAACACAGTGTAAGATTGTGTTATACTCAAAGTTATTTGATCATCACTTGGAACACACAAAACTGACAAAAAGTACCACACAATCAACTGACAGTGAGCAAAGTGCACCATCAGTAAGTTTGCAGATGACACAAGTTGGGTGGGAGTGTTGATCCACTTGAGGGTAGGAAGGCTCTGCAGAGGGATCTGGACAGGCTGGATCCATGGGCCCAGGCCAACTGTATGAGGTTCAACAAGGCTAAGGGCTGCATCCTGCACTTGGGTCATAACAACCCCATGCAACTCTACAGGCTTGGGGAAGAGTGGCTGGAAAGCTGCCCAGCGGAAAAGGACCTGGGCGTGTTGGCTGAATATGAGCCGACAGTGTGCCCAAGTGGCCAAGGCCAATAGCACCCTGGCTTGTATCAGAAATAGTGCAGCCAGCAGGAGTAGGGAAGTGATTGTCCCCCTGTACTCGGCACACCTTGAATACTGTGTTCAGTTTTGGGCCCCTCACTACAAGAAAGACATTGAGGTGCTGGAGCGTGTCCAAAGAAGGGCAACGAAGCTGGTGAAGGGTCTGGAGCACAAGTCTTATGAGGTGCAGCTTAGGGAACTGGGGTTGTTTAGCCTGGAGAAAAGAAGGCTGAGCGAAGGCCTTATCGCTCTCTACAACTACCTCAAAGGAGGTTGTAGCAAGGTGGGTGTTGGTCTCTTCTCCCAGGTAACCAGCGATAGGACGAGAGGAAATGGCCTCAGCTTGCACCAGGGGAGGTTTAGATTGGATAGTAGGAGAAATTTCTTCACCGAAAGGGTTGTCAAGCATTGGAACAGGCTGCCCAGGGAAGTGGTTGAGTCACCATCCCTGGAGGTATTTAAAAGATGTATAGATGTGGCGCTTAGGGACATGGTTTAGTGGTGGACTTGGCAGTCCTAGGTTAATGGTCAGACTTGATGATCTTGAAGGTCTTTTCCAACCGAAACGATTCTATGAAAGTTGCACTAGCTGCTGCTCTGAGCTAGAAGACATCTTCATTTTTTGTGTAATATGGTATCTTTTCCAACTGATTCAGGGGTCTACGTTCAGGGATTGTTCTTGGATGGAGCACGCTGGAACAGGCAAACTAAGAAGCTAGGAGAATCTCATCCAAAAATCCTCTATGATACAGTACCTGTGGTCAGTATCTTTCACTTGGTGACATTTTATAGTATTATATGCCAACAAATACTGTAGAGTTAATACGCTTAAGTTCTAGTCTTGAAGGAAGTAACAGGGTAATTCTTTAAAAAAAAAATTGAATTGAAATGTTTTGTGTTGAAATAGAAATTAAGTGTCTGAGAGGAGCTGAGAATCCTCTGCAAATAGTGACAGTGACAGGAAGTTTGGTGTTGCATATTTTGGGAGAGGAAGCAATCCGATAAGAAAGAGGAAACAAGAAACAGGCTTTCAGGGTTATCTGTTAAAAAGCAAACAAAACAGAAAACCAACAATGTCAAAATACTTTGGCCAAGCCAAGACTGTTTCCCCTTTTTTTTTTTTTTTTTAACTGAGATGAAAAGGATTATTTTATTCTTTACTGCAGATATGGCTAAAGCCGTGTAAGAGAGCAGACATTCCACAGCGACCAAGTTACCTGGCCCCAGTGTACAAAACCAGCGAGAGAAGAGGGATCCTGTCAACTACAGGCCATTCAACCAACTTTGTCATCTCAATGACTCTCCCTTCGGACAAACCACAAGAACATTGGATCAGACGGGGTGTGGCATTATTATGTCAGCTTAACTCATAAAGCTATCACAATTTATGGAGGTAGGTGCATTCTCCAGATCACTTACTTATAAGGGATGCATGTCAGTCCTGAAATGCCACGTAAAAAGAGAAATCAAAATGAGTTTGTTTACAATGTTGCATTTGTGCCTTTCACAAGATTGGAAACAAAATACTAAAATGCAAAGGTGCACAATAAAACCTTATAAAAGCCAACAAAAATATCTGCTCCTTGAATAATTTTATTTTCTGAAGGCTCCTTATTTATAAGGAACATACATAAAATGAACACAACACTGTTGACAATGAACAAAACAGCATTTGATCATTTCCAGCTTTATAAAATTTTAAAAAATGATTTAGTTATAACAAAAAGACTGATAGCTCAGCAAGTTATATTATAGGACCGTAATCACATTTTAAACCATAGACTCAATTGTTAATGGGAGGGGAAAGAAAAAAAAAAAGTTTAAAAAAAAAAATCACACTGCATCTAGCAACTACAATATTTTCTAAGCATAATCACAGCAGATTGAGTGCAACGTGATCTACATCAAAATTCGTATGGGATGTCACACAGTGACAGCATTGTAATATACAAGTAACATTTATGCACTCCAACAAATACAAGTTAAATGAGACTCTGGAATCAAGCAGAATGGAATGTTGAAGCCAAGTAGAAATGTAGTGGAATTCAGATTGTCTGCAACATGACTCAAAAGTGTACATTAGAATCATTTGGAATTCAATACTGGTGGAAACATATAGAAGAAGTCGCAGCTGTTACACTGCTCTTCGTAACTTGTAATAAATACTAGAAAATAAAAGGAAACAACCCATATTTAATGAAAAATACAGCACCTACCTTCAAGGACCATGTTTTTCCCTTGTCTGAACATGGTCTTGGAAGGAAGTTAACTATCTTCCTATAGAGGCAGTGTATTAAGCTACAACCATATTCCAACTAATACAAAAGTAAATATACTACCTGAAATATAGAAATCTTCATTTGAAAAGAATTAAAAGAAATAAACTTTAAAAAATGATTTGACAAAATATCAGTTCAACCACATAACGACGCCCTTAATTCTATCGAGTATAGCAGAAAAGGAAAATTAAGGGTCAGTTTAATACATAAGAAACATAGGTTGTTTAAACTTAGATCCTCAGAAGGTATCCAGTGGGTTAAGCCTCTTTTGAAAATGGTACTCAGTGACCTAACATGGGCACTATGAAAAAATGTCACCCAGGATCTTTGCACTGCAGAAATTCAGTAATCTGAAGCTAACAACAGTGCGTTTGCTAATTAGGGTCCAGCAGTAAACTTGTTTAAAGAAGAAAAAAAAAGAAAACCTGAGTTCAGAGCATCAAATGGCTGCATGCCTGAACTCTGGGCTTTTGGCTTCTTCACTGAAGAAACTGCACCCTTCTTTGAAATGGACCCTTAATACTGTTTCTTGATACTGCATTAGAAAGAAATACTGGCAAGAACCAACCGATATCTTTAAAATACATGAGCTGCTCTCAGTAAAAACTAAATTGACCAATGAAGCTTCGAAAAGTAAAGGGCCACCGGAAACACACATTAACTTGAAATGGAATGAAGATACCAACTGGCTCTCATTAAAGGCGTTAGGATCAGTGTTTTTAGCAGCTACACTGGCACCAAGCAGACCGAAACAAAACTTACGGCACATAGTCAAAATACAGCTTTTACCTGGCATACACGTAAAAGAAGACAAACTGTATGTTTTAAAAAAGGCTACTACCATGCTTAGGACTGGTACTACAGAATCAACTTGCACTCCTCACAAACTCACAATTTTCTTAAGGAGATGGGTACAAGAAGAACTAACTCATGTCTGGCAATATAAGCATATCAGCACAATCTGATCTAGGACAGCTGATCCCAGCAAGTTAAGGCCCAAATTTTCAGTCTATCCTTCCAAATTACACATACCACGGATCTATCAATCACATCTGCTTTTTAATAATCTAATTTAAATACCAAAATTGTAAAAAAATATCATAGAAATTAACTCCTTTATGCTGGAAGTAGAAATCTTCTTACATACTCTCTACTGCCAGAAATGGCTGGTGCTACAATGTCTGATATCAAGGCATTGTAGAAACAGATATTGATCTGATATTACAGTACTGTAAATAACCTACCAGTACTACATACACAGAGCATAATTTAACCTTTGTGCCCAAGTTCAGTAACTAGCATCTTGCACTTTGGATTGTTTTAACATGAAGAGGAGAAAACATTCCAAAATAATTGTTAAAAAAGTGGAGAAATTCCCATATGGATTCTCAGTTAAAAGAGTTTGCACAAATTCACAGCCACAATTCTTCAGTAGTTTATGCTGCAAGTGGCACACAACACATGTTTAGCATCTGTAAAAAAGAACTAGAAATAGCTCGATAACTCCAACATCAGGGATTTCCCCAAGCTAACACTAATTCTACTGCATTTTGCATTTTCCTACTAATATCAGGGAACAAACATCAAATAACTCTTAGACAAACTGATCCTCGACAGAACATAGCACTTTGCAGCGTATATTGCAACAGCCTGCCTTCCTACACATGAAGTTTATAATGATGGAGTGCAGCTTAACGCATACTCTAAGAATTCAAACAGTGTTTAGGTTTTGGGTTTCTTTTTTAAAATTTAAACTGGCACAGTGGTTTCCAGTCATGTGCTGTTGTAAGATTTAATACTTCAAGTCACCACTATGCAGAAGAATCAGCACAGAATGAATATATATATATACACACACACGCGCACATATATATGCATGCACATCTATATATATATATATATCCATCTCTCTCGATATATATCTATACATACATATAGATATATATACGCGCTACTTAAGACTTATGTGGCACTAAAAGCTTACTCAGGTTCCTTGCAGAGGTATGAACTTCAGCTGTAACATTTTCTGGGTTCTGTTCAAATGTACTAATGAAATGGTATTTTCCCAAATGAGTAAATCATTCACTGTACTTTTTCCTTCTCAAGGAAGCGGTGCTTCCTATATAGCACACTGAACTTGGCATTTATTTCTCTTATTTAGTATTTCCTAATTGTCGATCACTTGAGTTTAGAAGATGCATTGGGTAATCTCATCTGATTTGAATTAGAAAAAAAGCAGAAGTTACTCTACACAGAAATGAATATACTGTATGTGTGTAAGTAGTGCAAGCCACTGCTTTTCCTCTGAGCAATGTGCATACAGTGAAACAGTGCAGACTCAAAGCCATACAGTAACATTATTGTAACCACAGTGATTACCAGAATTAGGTCAAAACTGGATGTCAAGCACAATTTTATCTTCATAGAGGGCAATCACCAGCATGATGGCAAATCCAAGAAGCAGGCCTAGATTCTGAAGAATGAACTGCCCCACAGGACAATAACCATGCTCTTCATTATCTCCATCTCCATGAAGCATTTCTGGAAGCTAAAAGGAAAAACAGAAAGTTATTTCACCTCTATTCCATTTATACACGGACAAGTTTACAAGATGATATTGTCAAGAATGAACACTCCAGGATTCAGTTACAAAAACAATACACTAAGACAGCTAAAACTCTACCTAACCACTACATTTGATAAAAACCTGATCACAGCGTGTATTTACAAAACAAACTAAAAATGCCTTTCCTTTCAACTTCTTTTTCTTAAGCTTTTACTGGATCACATATCTACTTGAACTTTAAGTTCTTCATGATAAGCACCAGCCCCGCTTTCTTTGAGTTCTGCTCTTTCAAGTTCTTTTACTCAATTAAAATTGTCACGCTCAAATAAACATAATAAAAAGCTTTGACTATTGCTACAGTAATTACATTGCTATAAATATACCCCTTATAATGACTTTGCTGATTAACTTAGCCATTCATTTGTCATGTTATATGCTTATACATATTCACATACATTTTCCTTTTAAATATGGGAATAACAAACAGCTACAAGTAATTCAAGAGAAATCCTATGTGAAGCTATAAAAAATTCTGAAAGCCACCCATACAGAAGAGAAATAACTTCAAATGTTTTACAAATACATTCAAGAATGCATGAGTTAAATGAAGGAATTCCTTCAAGACACACTTAGTACAGAAAAACCTAATACAGAACAAAATGGAAACTTCAGGTAGTACATAGCAGAAGTCTCTATTTATTGCTCTTCATTAGATAGGCTAGAACAGATTGGTTATTCCGAGTACCTGAATACTGCACAACAGACAATGACAAATTATCAGAGCATCAAATCTGCTAAAAACCCAAACATATTACCCATCTGGTCTTGTATTACTGTATTTCAAAAAGATACATACAGCTGACAATTAATTTGACCCGCTGAGTATTTAAATATAAAAAATATAGTGGTATGAAAAATGTTTATCACCTATACAATAGACCAGGCAGCTTAACAGCAAGCACTACGCCAAATTACAAAGTACTATTCAGTCATTAAGAATAAATGGCATCTGTTTCAAAACCTAGGAAGAGCACAGTGCTCTGTCTCCATAACTTCCATGGTTTCCAGTCATGGACATGAAAAGGGAGAGTATGAGGAGTAGAAGTGGAAGTCTTAGCTACAGATAGTGACAGCTGTCATATATCCCCAAAACTGTGGAACTGAACAGCAAGTAAAAGACCCCTTTAAGATAGGAAAAAAAGGTTATTTAACAGTAACCAGTACTATGGGCACACTCCCCATCACTGTCTTCAAAATACTTTTATTTTTTTTTGCTGTCGCCATATCTGAAGAGGCATACTCATGCTCCTCTTTCTTGTACTCAGAGCCTGAGTATGCAGGCAGAGCAGGCCAGTGCCACTTTGCTCTCCCTCAGCTGCAGAATCCCAGTGTAGAAAGGGTCCTGGAAAGACTCTGAGAGGGAAGGAGGAAGGTGGAAGGAGGCTGTGCACTGCAAGTACTTGTTACTGACAAAATCCCCCCTTCCATCTTTGAGATGCAGTCCACACATACATTAGCACTGTAGGAACCTCTTGCATATTCACATTTACCTGGAGTCAAAGCTCCTTGAAGTACCTCATTTGAATAGGTACTGCCCAACCGCTCTACACAGTACTGCTTCAACTCTGATATCTCTGCAATGGTGCAGTAGCTAAAGGAGGTATAAAGAGAACTTTAGATAGCAGCTTGGCAGGCACAAAGAAGAAATTTTTCAGAGAAGCCACAGCTGTTTTTTGAGATCTGGTGGAACATGCTCTGGATGAAAAAAAAAAGGCTTCACCTTAGCATTACTGTAATGGGCTTTAACACTTTGACAGCATGTCTGAAGATTACTAAACTTTTTGTTTTATTAGCTACTGATGTGACCAATTTCAGGAACCATATAAAGAGTCTGGTCCTGTCAACAGAAAAAAAAAAATAACACCCTCTTGAAGTTGAAAGCTTATAGTGTCAGCCCTAGAGATATAAGGAACGAAAGATATAACAGATATAAATTTATTTTCCAGTAAGATATGATTCAAGTTGGACTGGGAAGAAATATAGGAAAATTCAATGTACTCATTCAAACCAAAACAGCAGTGTCAGGAAGGAGGATACTATCATTATTCTTCTGATGATTATCACCAAATGAAATGTCATGAGAATCATGGAAAGCCTGAAGGATTTAGGAAAGCCTGAGTTTAGGTTCTACTGGAGAAGGGTATCCTTACCATTAGAAAACATGTAATTAGATGAACTTCAGGACAATCGGATGCAAAAATACCAAAAGGTCCATTCTCAGTCGGCTGGTGTAAAGAATTAACAGAAAACCACACCTTTGTGAACCTCTGTCAAGCTAGGGAGGGATCAAAATCTGTTCTTATTAAGTGTCAGATAACAGGAAAATAAGGTCTTTGAGAGGGAGGTAGATTATAGAAACATCAAGACAAAAATCTGATGCAGTTTCAAGTGTGTCTTGCAGAACCTTTCCTGCTCTTGTTTAGTCAGACCATTGGGCTTTGACTCTGGTTGCTACTATGATGACTGAGGAAAAGGACAAGAAATAAAAGAATGAAAATACTGCTTTCCTTTATACATGATGTCTTCAGTCAAAATAAGTACAGAAAATAAATATCAGCCACAGGACTTATAAGCAAGTGATATTTCAGTAATTATTGGCTACTGTAGAACATATAAAGTTGCATGAAGGATCACTCTCAACTACACAGACATTCTATTTAGCAAGCCCTGAAAAGGACTTATTTACCTTATAATAGGTATAATAGAGTATATTTACAATTTAAAGTTCTCCACAACAAAGTGAAATATCCCATGGTGTGATGGCCAATGCTTGGCTTCCATGAGTCCTAGTCATAAAAGACCTAATGGCAA